>PVKC010013581.1:0-22836 GCA_004027635.1 Crocidura indochinensis | reverse complement strand
AATCCCAAAAGAATGGAAATGTCCCAGATTCCTAAGGAACTTTTCAGGTTCCTTGTAGAGGCGAAAAGATTAGGTATTGTTACTGTTTTATTTCAAATGACTAATTTGTCTTTGAAAATGTCCTTGCATGTAATCAATTTTTTACTTTCAGAAAGATCTGCCAAAATACAATTCTTTTTTTTAAATTATTTTATGGGCCACACTTGGCAGTGCTCAGGGATCACTCCTGGTGGGGCTGGGGATCTTATATGATGCCAGGGATGGAGTCCAGATTGACAGCATGCAAGGCAAGCTCCTTCCCTGCTGTATTATCACATCATCCCCTAGAATCCTTAAGATTTATAAACACAGCATTCAAGAAGTTTGTTTTTCCTGTAGTACTTTGCAGCATCTGAGGTGGGCCGTGCTCGAACTGTCTGGGCTCAGTCTGCTCTGCACTAATTGCTTTTTTACTGAGTAAATATCTTTGAACTAAGGATGTGGCTCAGTGGTAGAACTTGACTCATGTATATGAATCCCTGGAACTGCAGATAAAAGAATTGTGAGCATCCTTGTAAATACAAATTCAGAAATTGTTGCAATAAATTTATGCATTTTTTTCTTTTTTTAACTGGGCCACACCTGGCAGCGCTTAGGAATTACTTCTGACTCTGCACTCAGAAATTGCTCCTGGCAGTCTTGGGAGACCATATAGGATGCTGGGAATTAAACCCAGGGTTCATCCCAGGTTGGTCAAATGCAAGGCAAATGCCCCATCGCTGTGCTATCTTTCCAGCCCCCACGCATTTTTTTAAAGGGCAAACATTTTTATTTAAAAACTGTCTAAACCACTGCTAAAGACTGCTTTGTTTAAAATATTGTGCTTCTTGCATCAAATGTAAAATTTATTCATTAATTAATTGAATGTGCATGGCAGGCCAATGGGGCGACACTAGAGAACAGTATAGGTCCAGCCCATGCTCACAATGCTGGTGGCAAAGGACAGACAAGGAACAAGCAAACCAGCAAGTCATACACAATAGCATACCTAACATACATAATGATAAGTGTGGATAGTGCTCCAGAGAAAACAAAGCAGGATAAAGGATAGAGTGTGTGAGTATGTGGTTTTGTATGTGTGTGAGAGAGAGAGTGAATATGTATGTATCTGTGTGTGTTTATGTGTTTAAAAGAGAGACAGAGACAAAGAGACAGAGAAGAGAATGTGAGACAGACAGAGAGAGAGAGTGAAGCTTGAGAACGGAAGTGTGGAGATGATCCTACATAACGGATAGGAAGAGGATAAAATGAAATGGAAGTGTGACTGGAGGGTGGGTAGAGCATTTGCCTTGTATGCAGCCAACTGAGTTAGATCCTGTTATCCCATAAAGTCCCCTTAGCACTACTGAGAGTAATTCCAGAGCCAGGAGTAATCACTGAGCATTGCTGGGGTGGGGGGGTGACCAAAAAATAAAAACCAAACAAATAAACAAACATAAAAGGATGATGGTAGGGGCTGAAGAGATAGCATGGAGGAAAGGTGTTTGCCTTTCATGCAGAAGGTCATCAGTTCGAATCCCGGTGCCCCATATGGTCCCCCGTGCCTGCCAGGAGCAATTTCTGAGCATGGAGCCAGGAGTAACCCCTGAGCACTGCCGCGTGTGACCCAAAAACCAAAAAAAAAAAAAGGATGATGGTAGTTATATGGGGTAGCAGGGCTTGGCCTATTTTTAAAGATGACATTCTTTAACTTCCTTCTTTTTTTCCTCTCTCCCTTTATCTTCCCTTCTCTGTCTCTTTTTCATTCTTTTCTTTTGCGAATATGCTTACTGGTACTACTCCTGACATGCCTGGTGGAACATGCTGGATGGGGAATCAAACCCAGGGCATCACATTTTGCAAGTGCTTCACCTCTAAGTGACAGTCTAAAGATGACAGATTTTCTTTTTTTTATTTCAAAATGTATATTTAATGTCTAGTCCATAGAAATCAAGTAGTCATTTCAAAAGTGTTATCTATATAATTTTTGAAAGGTACATCTTCAAGTTCTATTGGGGCTCCATTTTTTTCTCAATGTATTCAACAGATCTTCCAGAGATCACGAACACAGAACATTCTAAGGCAGTACCATTCCTTGTGCATCAAAAGACTAGATCTTAAGGCTACCCCCTACTTTGGATACATGAATATGACCTTTCTGAGATCTCCAGACCAGTCAGGAAAGATAGTGTCCACAAAAGATAGAGGCACTCTTTAATAATCTATGCACAGGAAGAAGTGAGTGGAAAGGTATTCCAGCCCAGAAGTAACAGGCTCTGTTGTAGCAACAAACACCATCCTTTGGGTGCTGTTTGGAGCATAGATTGGAATGAGAAATTAATCCCAAACGGGGACTGGCTCTGAGACTCTAGTAGTAAGCCAGCTCCTGAGTCATTTTGGTGACAGGCAGTAAGCAATGTCTGGATGTGTTTGGAGGTAGATGAGCTAGGATTTGCTGACAGATTGAATGGGAGGTGTGAAAGGAAGATAGGTGTCGAGGAGGATGCCTAAGTTTTTAACTGCCATAACAAAAATATTGCAGACTGGCACCTTAAGTAACAGAATTTTATTTCTTACAGTTTCTGAGGCTGGTAAATCCAAGATTCAGGGCTTCAGCAGTGTTGGTACTTAAGATTGCTAATTCTACTGAAGAAGAAAGAGATCTACCTTATTTCACCATAATCATCTACTTATCACCCTGAATCAAATAGCATCATCTCCCAGGAGATTAGGACAGCAACATAGGAATATGGGGTGTGGTGTGTTTGTGTGCGCATGCACACATGTAATTCAGTCTATAGCAGTCTGTAGCAGCAGCTATAAAGCCATTAAATGGCATTGCCACTTAATGAAATGGCAAATCACATATACAACAAGTTTGGAGAAAGAAGCAAGAATCAAGCCTGAGAGGCCCATTCAACTAGGCAGTTGCATAGAAAACTTAAGAGAGTTAAGAGAGCAGAGATGGAAGATGACCAGGAGACTGAATGAGATCTCCAGGGAAGAAGATCCCCCAGAACCCACCCTAGAGCACTCCAATGGCCAGTTTGGGGTTGAAAAGGAAATGCATTGGAACCTCCAAAAGAGCAATGAAAGACATAAGAGACCAGAAGATTGTGGCATGTTGAAATCAAATGAAAATAATCACAGAATGATGAGGAAATGAGACTGTATGCCAACAGCTACAGAGAGATCAAAGGAGAAAACTAAGAACTAAGCCTTGGATGAAGTCCTGTGAAATGGGGAGTCTTTGTTGATCAAACTAATCACTGCTGAGAAGCAGCTCAGAGAGAAAAGTATTCAGAAAGTATTCAGACCAAACAGGATCTGCATGGGAGACACAATCTTCGGGTTTCTCTGAGAGCTGGTCTCATCCTTCAGAGGGTGGGTTTCCAATAACATACTTTCATGCCTTCATGCAAAGCTGGCTACAGGTGAAAATGAGTGCAGTGACCATCTACCATAAAGGCATCTAGGTATTTTTCAATACTCTTGAGCAAAAATAAGGGGTTTCTAAAGATAAGAGTTCACTGTATACTTTAAGAAGTTTACAAAAGGGGCTGGGGCAAAAGCAGTAGGGCAATTGCATTGCACATGGCTGACCCAGGACAAACCTCTGTTCACTCCCTGGCATCCCATATGGTCCACAAGCCAGGAACAATTTCTGAGTGCATGGCCAGGAATAACCCCTAGCATCACAGGTTGTGGCTCAGAAAGAAAAGAAGAGGAGGAGGAGGAGAAGAAGAAGAAGAACAAGAAGAACAAGAACAAGAAGAAGAAGAAGAAGAACAAGAAGATGAAGAAGAAGAACAAGAAGAAGAACAAGAACAAGAAGAACAACAAGAAGAACAACAAGAAGAAGAACAAGAAGAAGAAGAAGAAGAACAAGAAGAAGAAGAAGAAGAAGAAGAAGAAGAAGAAGAAGAAGAAGAAGAAGAAGAAGAAGAAGAAGAAGAAGAAGAAGAAGAAGAAGAAGAAGAAGAAAAGAAGTTTAAACATTCATCCAGATCTAATTTATGTATGGAAGAAGTATCAATGTTAGTAATATTTTCTACTCTAGAGACTCTACAAAAGTGTTGGGTTAAGCTATGCCTGCTCACCCTGTAGACTTTGATATTCCTCTATAACACTTCTAATGGCCTAAGTTGTTTGATTTTCTGCTTATTTATGTTCTTCATGGGGTAAATCCTGACTAAACGAATTCAAGACAAAATCAAGAGAAGCATAATAAAGATAGCGGGTATATCCTCATCTCTATGGAAATAGCTGTAAGTGCAGTAAAGAAATGAAGGAGTCAGAGGGAGTCTTCAGGGGAAAATGTTTATTGTATTTATACATCGAACAAAAGGAAGAATAAAATGTACAATCTGTCCTTATTCTCAGTAATTGATTAAAGATAAAACTTTTACTTCTCCATGATTTAAAAACAGAAGCTAGGACCGGGTGGTGGCACTGGAGATAAGGTGCCTGCGCTAACCTAGGACGGACCACGGTTCAATCCCCCGGTTTCCCATATGGTCCCCTGTACTTGCCAGGAGCGACTTGTGAGCGAATAGCCAGGAGCATCACCAGGTGTGGCCCAAAAACAAAAAAAAAAAAACAAAACAAACAAAAAAAAACAGAAGCTGATGTATAAGCTTCCTGAAAAATTACTAGAATTAAAAAAAAAAAGAAAGAAAGAAAAGAAAACTACTAGAATTTTTAAGAGGTTTTGGTTTTTCTTTTTGTCACTCTACCTCTGCTGGGCATAAAATCAGGTCTCCAGCCCCCCAGCTCCCTCTCTTTGAAACTGTTCTCCAGTCTGTTCTGGTGGACATCCTTCCCAATTGAATTTTTTTTTTAAATATGGAACGCTTCACGAATTTGCGTGTCATCCTTGCACAGGGGCCATGCTAATCTTCTCTGTATCATTCCAATTTTAGTATATGTACTGCCGAAGCGAGCACCCAATTGAATTTTTTTCATTGCCAACATAAAGTCTTTTTTTCTGTAAAAATAAATAAATAAGGGACCCGGGAGATAGCATGGAGGTAAGGCGTTTGCCTTTCATGCAAAAGGTCATCGGTTCGAATTCTGGTGCCCCATATGGTCCCCCATGCCTGCCAGGAGCAATTTCTGAGCATGGAGCCAGTAACCCCTGAGCACTGCCAGGTGTGACCCAAAAACCAAAAATAAATAAATAAATAAATAAATAAATAAATAAATAAATACTCAATAACAAAAATAGAAGCTGTTCTCTCCTTTTACCTTCAATGGCTGGACTTGCCCCAAAATGAGCTTTTTTGTTTTTGTTTTGTTTTGGGGTCATACCCTGTGACTCTCAGGGGTTACTCCTGGCTATGCACTCAGAAATTGCTCCTAGCTTAGGGGACCATATGGAATGCCAAGAGATAGAACCTAGTGTGTACAAGGCCCTACCCCTGTGCCACCTCTCTGGCTCCTGAAACTGAGCTTTTTAATGACATCTCTCATCTTAGTGGGAATAATACATGTCTTACCACTCATTCAGAGACAGACAACCTTCATGAAGTGCTCTCTTCCAAGTGCTCATCTCAAGGCTTTTCACTGCTCCTCCAAACAACCTGTAAACAAGGGAATGCTATTGCCTTTAAGAAACAGTAGGGCACTTGGCCCTGAATTCGGTTGACTTGGGTTCCGCCCCCAGCATCCCAGATGATCCTTAACCCCTGCCAGGAGTAATTTCTGAGTGCATAGCCAGGAGTAACCCCTGAACATCACCAGGTGTGGCCCCAAAACAAAAACAAACAAACAAAAAATAGGTGTGGGATGAGAGCTGGCAGCAGAGTTGAGGTAATCATCGATGTTCACAGGGAAGGAGCCAAGTCTTTGTCCGACAAAGAAGCTTCTAAAGCTCTTGGTCTTAATATTTGCTGATTCATGGAGGAGAAACAGCCCTGAATTTTTTTTAAAGGTTTTCTCTTTTTAAATATCTTTCATATTTCCTCCCACTCTCCCAGCATGTCCTGACCTCAGTAAAAAGTGCTGTGATGATCGTTCTCCATTTGGAGGGGGTCAATGATGCTTACCCATTTGGAGAAAGTGACCCTGACTCTAGCTGTTATACACATTGCTAGGTCATCTGTGGAACAGTCAAGTACATTTAGTTTCTACCTTACCCTCTAGTTACCATGGATTTACATCTTGCTTCTGCCACAAGATTATACTGTATTATAGCCTCATTATAAAATTACATTTTACATCACATTCTGATTACATAAAAGAATAAATCATGGTGCCAAAAAATTAAATACAATTTTCTTTCTTTCTCCTACTATTTTCCAAATAGTAGGTGATGGTTTTGTTTTGTTTGTAAGGACCAGCCTTTCCTTCAGGAAAAGTTTTCCCAAGCACTATAGCAGTAACCAGAAGAGAATTTGATAGATAACCAAGTAACAAGGTCCTATCCACTAGGGGCACAGGCTCTGAGTACAGGTGATCCTATGTTCCATGCTAACAGCCTTGCCCTCACCTGGAACCTGGATCCAAGACCACTTCCCCAGATTCCATCATTGTCAGCCTCCAGGAGAGTGGAATCTCAAATTATGGGGCCTGTGACCCTGGAACTCTTCTCCACTCAGACACTCGGTGCCTTTTCCTCTGCTGTTTCTATGACTTTCTGTTCTTCATTGTTTGTGGGATGGTTGTCTTTTGGGGTCCCAGATGACAAAACCATGAAGTTCTCATGGGCACTGAGTAAGACACCACTCTGCTCTTTCCAAAGAGCCATTTTTATTCATCAGTACCAGTAACAGCCTCTTCTTCCAGCCTGGAGCACAGCAGAATTCAGGCCCAAAGTGGGAGTGGAAGAACAACACAAGGGTCAAGGAGCATCTCGTACAGGCGGCCAATCCTGATTTGTGTACCACATAGTCCCCTAAACTTCACCCTGGAAAGTCCCAAGTACCAGGGTAGCCCATGTGTCTCAGGATGGCCATAGCACCATTGTGTTCGAGACACTTGGCATTGACACCTGATTGATTGAGAATAACCAGGTTCGACATTGGGTTTCCTGAAGACAATTTGGGTGGTCCCCTACCTCCACACAAATAGAGAGAAGCAAATACCAAGCAAAGGGGTTCCCTAGGCCACAAGCTCCAATTCCCTAAGGGTCATTCCTGTTGTCCTCCCCCAGACTGAAAGGGCAGGGGCAGACTTAGCATCTCTTTTTTCTGTAGCTCCCCAAGTAATTCCAATGCTCAAGCCTCAGAGATAGCCTAATCCCCTCAGACTCTCATATCCAGAAACCCTGGGCAGGATAAGTCAGGAATTCCAAGTGTGAAGAAAAGCAAATGAGAGAGGAGGTTCCTCTGAGTCTTGTTTTCTGTGTTTGGGGCATACCTGGCTGTGCTTCGAGTTTACTTTGGCTCATGTGTGCCTTATGTGTGCTGGGGATCAAACCTGCATATTCCAGGTAAGTGACTTACCCACTAACAATCTCTCTGGTCCTAGTTTTTGTGAGTCTTGAGCTGACCCTTTTGCAGTCTGAGGTCAGTGTTGACTATTGGAAGCTGATATATGGATACATCTGTCAAGGAGAGCATAGGACACCTTTCATTTTAGAGCTTGCAAAATTTAGACATCATTGGGCTCCTGGGAAGAGGAATTGGGTAAAGAAACTAGGAAATGCCATCTCTTCCTTCCTTTTCATACCAAATAGGAGGACTTGAAGGCCCAGGCTCAGCTCATCACATCAGCCCTCTATTCAGCCAGTGTTGACACACTGGCTCCTGAGGGGCTCTGAAGTGGCTGCGAGTGGCAGAGGTCAGTCTGGAGTCACTCCAGAGTCAAGTGGCTGCCAATGCATATAATTCTGTTATATATGGGAACTCTGTCATAGAGGGTATGTTTATATCATATGCAAGGTGAGAGGCTGAGACAATAGAACAGTAAGTAAGGAATTTTCTTAGCACAAGGCCAACCTGGGTTCAATCTCTGATACCCATTTAGTCCCTCAAGTCATACTGGGAGTGATCTGATCCCTGAGTGCTGACTGAGGGCTAAGCCCTAAACATTGCCAGGTGTGGCCCCCCAAACAAAAACTATCTTACCTATATGGTGAAACAGAGTCATTTATATATCTATTATATTACAAAATCTCCATTGTTTGGCCTACATTTTCTCAATTTTCCCTCAAGCTTTGCATTTTATTATTTGTTCTGGTATTTAAAGGGAGAGTAGGGGTCACTCCCATACTGGTTGATGAACCATACTGGTCAATGTTCAGGTTCAGTAATATGATATTATTAATACCCGGACATGCTGAGGAAACTTCAGGGCTACTCCAGTACTTGAATGGGAAAGGGGGATGGTTATGTGGTACTAAGGATCAAGCCTGGGCCCTCACAAATGAAAAGAGTATGCTTCAAACTTTTGAACTATCTCCTTGGTCCTGTCCTCTCCATTTGACACACTAGAGAATAGAAAGTTGAATGTTAGTGGTTAACTAACAAGACCATGATCACACATTGGTGCATAGGGAATGGAAGAGAATGGAAACTGGTTTCCTTCCAAGTCTCTGTCAGTTCCTTGCATGGACCTGACCCACTACATCCATATCCACTCAAGACCATGCACATTGCCAAGTGATTTTAATGCTTTTCGTTAGAGGATTTTTGTTTTATTTTATTATTTAGGAGCCACTCACAGCTCAGTGTCAGGGTTCTGCAGTGCCTCTTGCTCAGGGAACCTGATGATGCCAGGGACTGAATCCCAAACTCCCACATGCAAAGTGTACACTCCAACCTTGGAGCCATCCTCCCTGCCTCTGCCAGTGTCAAATGTTGATGCAGATATTGCCCTGAGAGACAGGCAGGATGACAATACTGTTTCACCTGTGGTGACCCATCTTCCCGCTGAGAAAACTCACTTAGGAATGTAAATTAAGTTCAGAAACTTATTGAATGAAAGACAGAAAGGAAATCTGATAGGCTTGAAGGACCCCCTTTTATCAGGTCAAACACATGGCTTGAGGAACAGCTGTCTACCTTGTGGGGATGACCCGACCCTGCCCAGCCCGAGAGGACTTGTGTCAGCTTGCCAGGGCACTTGCTCTGACGCAGGTTACACTCACCTGGCAGACCTGGTCCCAACGCCTTCTTTTGTACCCACATTTTCATAGTTGTGATTCAGTATCCTCTGCCCAGTTACAGGTTAAATGTGTCGCAATGCAGGGCATTTTTGGCAGGCTCTATTTAATTATCTGTTTCTTCATGGACTCAAGGTGGTGGGGAACACTGTCTCTGGAAAATGGTCAGCCTTTAAAAACTCATTGGGTTTAGAGAGAGTACAGGGGATAAGATATGCAGGGGATATAGTACAAGAGATAAGGTGTATGCAGTTGCCTATCCTGGCTCAATCTTTGGCATCATAGATGGTTTCCTGAGTACCATCATGAGTGGTCCCTCAGCACAGAGTCAGTAATAGTCACTGAGCTACTGGTCTATGGACACTTTTCTCCCATATCTATCCAAAAATCATATAGTATCTACCATCAGGTAAATAGCAATGATTTTGGCTCTTGCTTAGTTGGCTCCCATAAGCAATGGGAAATTTATTTCCTTCAGTTCTTACTACTCCAGTATCCACTATTTACCACTCACATAAAAGGACTTTGCCTTTGGTGTTTTGTTTGTTTGTTTAGGTTTTGGGACACACCTGTCAGTGTTTGGGAGTTACTTCTGGCACTGTGCTAAGGAATCACTCCTGGCAGTGTTCAGGAGATCACATAGAATTCGAGGGATCAAACCTCGGTCAGCCCATGCCAGGGAAGTGGCCTACTGATGTATTATTGCTCTAGCTCTGTGCTTTTGTTGTGTTGCTGCGTTCTTTTTACATTTTATTTAATTGCTGTAAATTACAAAGTTATGATGTTATTCATGATTGAGTTTCATGTGTACAAATGTTCCAACACCAATCCTTTCAGCAGTGTCTACTTCCTTCCACCAATGTTTCCCCTTTTCCCTTCATTCCCACCAGCCTGCCTTTGTGGTCAACATCTTTTTCTTTTTCTTTTTTCTATTCCCCCTTTCACGCACTGTAGTTTACAATACTCTTACTTATAGAGTATTGTGAACTTCACTTTACCTCCTTTCAGCACCTATTCCTGGTACAGAATGACCACTTCCTTCTATCCTTGTCAGAGTGGTCCCTTTCCTGGCCTATCCCAGTTCCCCTCCTGCTTCCCCCACAGTGACAAATATCCTACTAAGGACCAATTCTGCTCTTTGTTTCCATTGCCTTTGGATGTTAGTTTTCCTCTTAGTATGTTTCATTATATCCCACGAATGAGATCATTCTATGTCTATCCCTCTCCCTCTGAGTCATTTTAATTCTGCCTAATACTCTCCATGCATCAACAAACACATCACTTCATCTTTTCTTAGAATCCAGTAAAATTCCATGTAGTGAATGTATCATAGATTCTTTATCTACTTCTCTGTTCTTGTGTATATAGATTGTTTCCAAATTTCTGCTACATGAATAGTGCTGCAATGAACATAGGAGTGCGGATGTCTTTTCTGAAGTGTGTTTTGGGTATATACTCAGGGGTAGAATTGCTGGATTGTAGGGGTCGGGCGGTGGCGCTGGAGGTAAGGGCCTGCCTTGCCTGCGCTAGCCTAGGACGGACCGCGGTTCAATCCCCCGGTTTCCCATATGGTCCCCCAAGCCAGGAGCGACTTCTGAGCACACAGCCAGGAGTAACCCCTGAGTGTCACTGGGGTGTGGCCCAAAAACCAAAAAAAAAAAAAATTACTAAGAATTGCTGGATTGTGTAGAAGCTCAATTTTTAGCTTTTTGAGGAATGTCCATATTGTCATTCAAAAAGGCTGGACCAGTCCACATTCCCTCTAGCAGTAAATGTGGATCCCTTTCCCTACATCCTTACCAGCACTCATTGCTCTCATTCTTTTTGGTAAGTGCCAGTATCTGTGGTGTGAGGTAATATCTAGTTGTTGCTTTGATTTGCATTTCCCTAATGTTTAGTGCTACGTAGCATTACTTCATATGCTTTTTGTTTTACTTTCCACAACTTCATGTGCTAACATTAAACCAAACAGCATTAGGGCATTTTGTGAAAATAAACTCTCTCCCATGTACCTTCCCGACCTCTAACACACACTTATCAGAGACAGCGAGGGACCTGGTGCAGTGCAGTGCAGTGCAGGGTTTCAAACCAGGGTTAGCCATAAGCAAGGAAAGACTCTTAATGCCTATATACTGTCTCTCTGACTCTTATTTCTTTTTTTTCCCCTTAGGCAGCATTCTTAAGTGTCAGAACTTTTAATGTTAATGTTGTATACATCAAATTACACTAAAAAGACAATATGCGGCCCCATTTCTTTTTAATCCACAGCATACTAAATTACAATAAACCGAGCTTATGCTCCACCATCAAGTGTGGTTCCCTCATTAGTTCACTCTGTGATGGATCATTAAGAATATCTTCAAATCAATAGTCTCATCACTACCCCTCAAAATATCCAGGGAGAGGTTTGAGCTTGGAAGAAATGGAAGACGCTGAACCTGTTGCACTGCCTTGAATTCCATTTGTAATTTTAGTAGAGCAAATAGACCCTGAATGTTTCTCAGAAAAATTCATTTTATCTTGGTTGAGTTGAACATTTTTTTTCTGATAATTCAAGAGGATGACTGGGCAAAAGTTCATTTTTGACACAAGAAAAACCTTTTCGAAGAAGATCATGATTTTCAAAAGGTCCGCTTGCTGAGAGTTCAGTAACTGGAGTACTGTCCTTTAACTGAGACCCAAGTTCTCTGGCATTCATCTTGAAATCGCTCAGTGAAGACTCCCCGTTGACTCTTATTTCTTATTGAGATTTCACTGTTTACAATAATAGTGAAGTTCTTATTTTATACCTGCAGAGCAACAACACCAGTTTTTCAAGTTCCTGCCACCATTATTCATATTTTTGTTGTTTATTTTTAAATAATAATCTATTTGTTTAAACACCAACGTTACAAGTCCACACCACCCTTCACCAATAACTTTACTGTCACCAATGTTCTCCATTTCCCTCCTTCCCAACCATGCATGTCTTTGAGACAAGCATTCTATTTCTCTTTCTCACTATCATTGTCATGGTAGTTGTTGGTGCAGTTATTTCTCTAACTGTTCTCACCATTCTTTGTGGTAAGTTTCATATTATGGGCTGAATCTTTCAACCCTCATCTCTAATGTCTCTGTCTTTTATTTTGCTTAAATCTCACAGATGAATGAGACTACTCTGTGTGTGTCTCTTATTCCTTCTGATTCAGCATAATAGTTTCCATGTCCATCTTTGTATAGGCAAATTTCATGACTTTATTTTTACTGACAGCTGCATATTGCTCCATTCATTGTGTAGTTGTACCACAGTTTCCTTAGTTGCTCATCTGTTGGTAAGTATCTGGGTTGTTTCCAGATTCTGGCTATTACAAATAGTGCTGCAGTAAATATTGCAGTAAAATATTGTTGTAATGTGTTTTTGTGTTCTTAGGGTATATCTCTAGTTGTGGTGTTGCTGGATCTTATGAGAACTCTATTTCAAGTTTTTTTGAGGAATATCCATATTGTTTTCCAAAAAGGTTGGACTAGATGGCATTCCTGACAACAGTGAATAAGAGTTCCTTTCTCTCTGCATCCATGCCAGCACTGGTTGTTCTTGTTCTTTGTGATTTGTGTCAGTCTTTGTGGCATAAGATGATATCTTATTGTTGTTTTGATTTGCATCTCCCTGATGATTAGTTATGTGGAAATTTTTTCATGTGCCTTTTGGCAATCTGCATTTCTTCTTTGAGGAAATAAATGTCTGTTCATTTCTTCTCATCATTTTTTCATTATCCATATTTTTATTAAAAGTGGCAATGTGGGTTGGAATGTGACTCAGAGCTAGAGCACTTGCCTTGCATATGGGAGGTCATGGGTTTGATCCCTAGGGCAAGATGAAAGACAGTCAATGTATATTTCAAAAAGTGATCATTAATATCTAAATTGTCATAGACATTAAATAAGTGCTCATTCATTTCTTATTTAAGCCCTCAATTTGCTTGACTTCTTTTGGTTTTACGCCTTCTCACCAGTAGTTGAAAGCCTCAGTTGACCTGGATAGGCAGCAAAGTTCAAGTCCACTGGACTTCCTGGTAGTATGTCTGGCAAATGGACAGTAGAGGAAGAAGCTATTGTGATGAATAACACTGTGGTTTGGGATTTAACTGGGGACATCAGGACCCAGAACTGTAAGATCTAGAGTCAAACAAGTACTTATAACTAAATTAAAGTGATTAAAATTTAATTAGTTAAGTAAGTATCAAGTTTCTCTCTTTTGTCAACCTCAGTTCAAGTGCTCATGAGCCACCTGTGGCTGCCATTTTGACAGATCTAGAACATAGCAAACTTTCTGAGATTAAAATACTCTAGATAGGCCTATAGTTTGTTGGGTTCTTTTTGTTTTTGTTTTTGTTTTTGTTTTTGTTTTGCCAATTTCATGTGGGTATGACTCAGGAACTGAGCATCTTAAGGGCTTTAATTCTCCACAACCTGCTTTACCTCCAAATGCCAAGCCACTGCTTCCTTTGCCTAGAACATTCCATTTACTCCTACCCTCACCCTTTTTCTTGCTAACTCCAACATGAAATTTCAGCTGAAGAGCTATTTCTTGCCAAGAAAGTGTTGACATGAAGCAAAGGCCATTATTTAGACAACGAACAGGGAATATGCAGAAACAATTTGTAGAGATTGGATAGTGAATACCTGGATAGTCACATGACTTGACTTGAGTCCAGGACTCACAAACCTTCTGTGACCTCTGGAGAACCTTTCCTTCAGTTTCCAGCATAGGAGAAAACATTGGGAGATGCAAGGCATGTTGGGTCCTGCGGTTTGCTGCATTATGTATGCATGAACACTCTCTTTCCAGCCTCCCATCTTTGTTCAGAGATGAGTCTGATTATAAACACGCATGTTCCCCACTTTTGATCAAGCACTTTCTCTGAAAGCTGATCTCTTTGCTGATCAGCAAGCAGATTTATCCTGGATTCAGTGACCTTTTTGGTGTCAAGAAACATCAATCGTTGTTATTAGTACAAATCCAAAGTCTTGTTGCAGTTATACAGGTTGCGGGAGAAACTCAGAGCACACAAGAGCACCTCTTTTTGTTTCTGTTCTCTTTGGACCATGCCCAATAGAGCTTGAGGGGGTCACTTCTAGTTCAATGCTCAGTGTCGAGGATTGAACTCAGGGTTCTTGCATACAAAGCAGTTAGTTTAGGCTATTTTCTAACTAACAAAGTTAGTTAGTTTAGGCTATTTTCTGGTCCCAATATAACCTTTTTTTAAAGTATATTGTTACTACAAATTGTATAGATAAGTATAAAAGTAATACTGTAGAAACAAAAGTAGGATTCTTTTTTCTTTAAAGAAATTTTTTTTTTGTTTTGGGGCCACACCTGACAGTGCTTAGGCTGAATCCTTTTTCTGTGCTCAGGTTCACTTCCGGTGCTGTTAAGGTTACCATATGGGTTACCAGTGATACCTAGGCAACTACTTATAAAGCAAATGTTCTATCTATCCACTAAACTATCGCCCAAAATAAGAATATTTTAGCAATAGCACCTATTTGTATGATTGTGTCAAATTAGAAATAAAGCTGAAAAGGCTATTGCCTAAACAATGTAAGGATCAAATCAGGGAGATAACTCAGGGATCAGAGCACAGGGTTTGCATGCACAGAGACTCTTATTCAATCCTTGGCACCACATGATCCCCTAAGCAAGCACTGCCCAGTATAGGTTGAACACTGCAGGAATAGCCCTGATGGCCTCCAGAACTACTGGGTCTGAGCAGCAACACATTGCCACACTCTAGCATTGTAGGAAGTGGCCCTGCACCACTGAGCACTGCTTGGATGGTCCCATACAAAAGGATTTAAGGATCATTTTGTATACAAGCAAAGAACAAAGCACTTCTTTCCAAATTTGATGCAATGAAATGCCTCTATTCCTCTATTCCTTCAGAGAATGCTGATTAGATCATCATATGAAAATTGCTCTATGCAGAGGGAAAGCTCTCTGTTAACAAGCAGATGATCAATGAACGACGTTATCTGGACTATTCACCACTAGCTGACCTGAATCAAGTGATGGTTGCTGTGTTCACACTTTTTTGTTTGTTTGTTTTGGGGTCATACCTGGTGCTCAGGGGTTACTCCTGGCTCTGTGCTCAGAAAGCACTCTTGGCAGGCTTTGGGGACCAGATGTGATGCCAGTGATCAAACCTAAGTCTGTCTTGGGTCAGCAGCATGTAAGGCAAATGCCCTACCACTATGCTATCTCTCCAGCCCCTGTGTTCACACTTTTGATAGTAATTTTCCATCAACTCTCCTGAGCTGAAAGCTCAAGCCTGGGGTTGAAGCAATAATACATCAAGTGGGCATTCGCCTTGCACAGAGCCAACATGGGTTCAATCCCCCGGACCCCATATGGCCCCTCAAGGCTTCCAAGAGTGATCACTGAGTACAGAGCCAGAAGTAAGCCCTGAGAATTGGCAAGTATGACCTTAAAGATAAATAAAACAGGGGGCCGGGCAGTGGCGCTGGAGGTAAGGTGCCTGCCTTGCCTGTGCTTGCCTAGGACGGACCGCAGTTCGATACCCCGGTTCCCATATGGTCCCCCAAGCCAGGAGCAACTTCTGACCGCATAGCCAGGAGTAACCCCTGAGCGTCACCGGGTGTTGCCTAAAAACCAAAAAAAAAAAAAAAAAGATAAAACAACAACAACAAAAACAAAAACCCTCTAAGCTGGGGCAGGAATATATCTCAGCAATGGAGCATGCATGAGCCCCTGGGTTTGAACCCTGACACCAGAAACACTCTGAGCACACATTCCAGGTCACTGGCCATGTGAAGGTCCACCAGAATGTGGTTCTTTTCAAGAGTATTACAGGAATTGAGAGCCAGTCCTGAAAAATGGCCACACACACTTCATCAGCAGAATCCACTAGTCCACTTGCCACAGAGACTAGAGAGAGCTTTGCCACAGTGTCTTTTCTATCAGACAGATGCTCCAGGTTGTAGACTGTGGGACTTAAGGTTCTCTTTTTTTATTCTTTCTGGTTTCATGAAAGGATGTTCAACTAGAAAATGATGCTTCTCTCTCTCTCTCTCTCTGCCTCTCTCTTTTTTGGTTTTTGGGTCACACTGACAGCACTTAGGGGTTACTTCTGGCTCTGTGCTCAGAAATCGCTCCTGGCAGGCTCAGGGGACCATATGGGATACTGGGATTCGAACCAATGACCTTCTGCATGAAAGGCAAACACCTTACCTCCATGCTATCTCTCCGACCCTGAATATGATGCTTTTCATTTTGTTTTTTCTGCAGGTCAAACACAGCACTATTCAGAGCTACATCCAGCTGTGTTCAAGGATCACTCCAGATAGTGCTCAGGAACCAACCCTTATAATGCCAAGAATCATACTCAGACATCCCACATGCAAAGCCTGTGCTCCATCCCACTGAGTTTCTTTCTCGAACAGAATACAATTATTTTTGACAGAGGAAATTAAGCACAATACTGAAGTATGTCTCCTTTATTCTATGGTAAATCCAAAGAGGCAATTACCAGGTGCCTTAAAGCACTTGAAGTCTTGGGGTCAGAGCTATAGCACAGTGGCAGGGCGCTTGCCTTGCACACGGACAACACAGAACAGACCAGGGTTCGATTCCCGGTCCACCAAGCCTGCCAGGGGTGATTTCTGAGCACGGAGCCAGGAATAACCTCTGAGCTCTGCCTGATATGCCCCAAAAAGAAAAGAAAAGAATGCCACCAGAGTGGTGGCGTTAGAGGTAAAGCGTCTGCCTTGCAAGTGCTAGCCTAGGATGGACCGAGGTTACATCCCCCCACGTCCCATATGGTCCCCACAAGTCAGGAGCGATTTTTGAACACATACCAGGAGTAACCCCTGAGCATCAACATGTGTGGCCTCAAAAACAAAACAAAGAACCAAAAAAAGCACTTGAAGTCTCAAAAGATATATTTATGAGTTCGAAAGGGTTGTGTCCAAAAAAAAAACAAAAAACAAAAAAGAATTAAGGGGCCAGAGTGATAGCATGGAGGTAGGGTGTTTGCCTTGCATGCAGAAGGACGTTGGTTTGAATCTCAGCAGCCCATATAGTTCCATGAACCTGCCAGGAGCGAGTTCTGAGCATAGAGCTAGGAGAAACCCCTGAGTGCTGCCGGGTGTGGACCCCCCCAAAAGAAAACAACAACAAAGGGTTGTGTTACAGATTTAGATGATCACAAGCAATATTTCTCCAAGGCCCCAACCAACTGAGTTTTAAGAGTGCTACTGCTATCTTCTACTCAGTCCAATGACTGAAGAGAGTCAACACAGTGAGATGTTGTGACGTTATCAAACAGCACAAAGTGCTGGCAGCATCATGTTAGTAAAATAGATCCTAGGTCACTATAAAACTCAAGATGGGCCCCTCCAGTGGGTGTAAGATTTCCCAGTGGGACTTTAACCACAGCAGAGACTGTTGCCGGTTTATAAAGGAAAAGCCTTGATGCAGCAAGAAATCATGCAGACCATAATTGAAACATATTTACAGTCATGAGATAGAGATAACTGCATAAAATCCAATTGCCAAACCTCGAATGGGCCATTAAGCAATTTAAAACATCTAGAAGTGGTGTGAACAGGCTTTCTTGGATTGTGTTTTGATAGCTGATGCAAGTAAGCAGGCATTTTTTTGTGTGGCTTTATTGACATTTATCCACAAATATTGATCCAGGAATCATAGACCAATCCCTTAATATATGTTTGGTGACTGGAAGCAACAATGTAAGCCCCTCGTAGGACTGCATCATTACTTAGGTCAAACCAGAACTTCCTCCTTTGATCATTTCAATAATTATTGAGTTTCCACTCATGTTTTACATTATTTTGTCTTTTTTTTTTTTGAGTGGGGAGCAGGGAACAATTGTTGAGCTTACCTAACCAATTCTACATTGTTATCAAATGGGAAAATGTCCCTTTGGACCATAGAGATTAGCTGGTACAAGATTCTGGAAGAGCAACATTCCTTAAACAAATATCAGCAAGGTGATTTCCTTTAGCATCCAGAGTCAAATATAGAATTTCCTGGAATTTGGTGGGGTGGGGAGGATTGGGCCACACCTGGTAGTGCTCAGGGGTTACTCCTGCCTTTGCACTCAGAAGTAACTCTTGGCAGACTCAGATGACCATATGGGATCCCAGGGATCAAATTTGGGTCCTTCCCAGGTCAGCATGTGCAAGTCAAACACCTTACCACTGTGCTAGCACTCTGGCTCCACTTTTCCTGGAATTTTAATAGATGCTAATGTTGCTGGTTAAACTATAGTGTCCAAGGACCAGAGAGACAATTTAGCAGGTAGGGTACATGTCTAACCACAGCTGACTTGGGTTCAATCCCTGGCATGATATATGGTTCCCGTGAGTTCTATCTACTTGAGTATCACCAGGTATGCTCACACACACAAGAAGAGTATAGCACCTGAAATTTCTGAACATAGGGGACATTTTTTATTATGGTTCCACTAAAAATGAGGAACCCACATTGCTTCTACCAAGTTTCAAAATCACCATGTCACTATGCAGGTAAACATGGGCAGTTTTGTTCTTACCACAAATACAGGCCTCTGAGGTGCTCATGATTTGCCTCCTTGGAATGCAGGAACCAAGAGGCAAAGGTGTCACTTGAGTTACACCAAAAATAGCATATTTGGTACATTATTTACCTTTTTCACCTGTCAGGAGTATGCTCTACTCTAAGGTCTACTCTAAGGTCATCTCCCTATTTGGGGAAAAGGATACTCCAGTATATTATTCTAAGAACTTTCTTAGAATAATTTTCCAGTAAATGAAAAGAAACATTGAAAATAGGAGAAACTGGGGCCGGGCGGTGGCGCTGGAGGTAAGGTGCCTGCGCTAACCTAGGACGGACCTCGGTTCGATCTCCCGGTTCCCCATATGGTCCCCCGTGCCTGCCAGGAGCAACATCTGAGCGAATAGCCAGGAGTAACCCCTGAGTGTCACCGGGTGTGGCCTAAAAACAAACAAACAAAAAAAGAAAATAGGAGAAACTTTAGAGAAAATGATAGTATTTCACAAAGGATCTAACAATAGGTTCCAAAACAGAACCTTCTATTTGATTTATCAAATGATGGGGGAGGGAGGGGTCAACTTGTGGCTCAGGGACAATTTGTGGTTCTTTGCTCAAGTGCTTTGTCCTTGCTCGGGAAACTGCTTATATACTTGGTATTTGAACCAGAGTCAGCAGGATGCAAGGCAGGCATTTTAACCCATTTTCAATTAACTTTTATTGATTTTTTAAAATAAATCCTCACTGCTGGCTTCTGGGTTGTTTCCTGGCAAAGAAGAATGGCTAAAGAAACTGTGGCACATATACACAAAGGAATACTATGCAGCTGTCAGGAAAAATGAAGTCATGAAATTTGCCTATACATGGATGTACATGGAAACTATTATGCTGAGTGAAATGTGTCAGAGAGAGAGAGAGAGCGAGATAGAGAGAGAATAGTCTCACTCATCTGTGGGATTTAAGAAAAATAAAAGACAGTATAGTAATAATACCCAGAGACAATAGAGATGAAGGACCAGTTCATGATATGAATCTTACCACATAAATTGGTGAGTGCAGTTAAAGAAACAACTACCCCAATCACTATTATGAAAATGATTGTAAGTGAGAGAAATAGAATGCCTAGCTCAAAGATAGGCAGGGTTGGGGAGGGAGTGATATGGATGGCAATGGTGGCAGGAGGGTCGCACTGGTGAAGGGAGGTACATTAGTACACATCTTTAATTAAGTTGACTCCAAGGTATTTGAGTTTCCTTGGCACTATTGTGAATAAAAAAAACTTCTTTTGTTGTTTTGTTTTGTTTTGTTTTGTTTTTTGGCCACACCTGTTTGATGCTCAGGGGTTACTCCTGGCTAAGTGCTCAGAAATCGCCCCTGACTTGGGGGGACCATACGGGACGCTGGGGAATTGAACCGAGGTCCTTCTTTGGCTAGTGCTTGCAAGGCAGACACCTTACCTCTAGTGCCACCTCACTGGCTCCATCAAAATTTTTTTTTTTTTTTGGTTTTTGGGCCACACCCAGTGACGCTCAGGGGTTACTCCTGGCTATGTGCTCAGAAGTCGCTCCTGGCTTGGGGGACCATATGGGGAACTGGGGCATTGAACCACAGTCCGTCCTAGGCTAGCGCAGGCAAGGCAAGCACCTTACCTCCAGCACCACCACCTGGCCCCCCATCAAAATATTTTTAATGTTCATTTCTTCTCTATCAGTATTTGTGTATAAAAATATCATTGATCTCTGCATGTTAATTTTTGTAGCCTGCCACTTTGCTATATGAAACTATTATTTCTAGAAGCTTTTTGATAGAGTCTTTAAGTTTTTTAAAATATAGTATCATGTCTGCAAACAGTGAGAGCTTGACTTCTTCCTTTCCTATCAGGACACCCTTGATATCTTTTTCTTGCCTGATTGATATGGTAAGTACTTCCAGTATTATGTTAAAGAGGAGTGGCAAGTGGGGACAGCCTTGTCTTGTACCAGAGTTTAGAGGAAAAGATTTTATTTTGTCTCCATTGAGTATAATATTTGCCATGACTTGTGGTAAATGGCCTTGACTATATTTCAGGATTCTACCCCTATCTGTGAGATTCATCCTTGTAGACTAGGATGTGTCTTGGGGTGCTTTTCTTTGGATCTCTTTTAGTTGGTACTCTCAGGATCTTGCATCAACCAGATCTTGCATGCACTCTTTAGCTCTGGGAGTTTCTCTGCAATGACATCCTTCACTGTGGATTCTTCTTCCTGGGTCTCTGGGACTCCAATGAGTCTTAAGTTGTTTCTGTTGAGTTTATCAAAGACTTCTATTTTCATCTGTTCACATTCTTTAAGATTTTTTCCATTGTGTGATCGTTTGTTTTAAAGTTTTTCCACTCTCTTCTGTTTTTGTTTGTTTGTTTGTATGTTTGTTTTGGTTTTGGGATCACACCTGGCAGTGCTCAGAGGTTACTCCTAGCTTTATGCTCAGAAATCGCTCTTGGTAGGCTCAGGGGATCATATGGGATGCCGAGATTTGAACCACCGTCCTTCTCCGTGCTATTTCTCCGGCCCCACCACTCTCTTCTGTTATATAGAGTTATTATGCATCTCATTTTCCAGTTCACTGATTCTGTCCTCAGATGCTATTACTCTGTTGGAGAGGCTTTTCATGAGAATATTTTTTGGGGGGGCCACACCCAGTGACGCTCAGGGGTTACTCCTGGCTATTTGCTCAGAAGTCGCTCCTGGCAGGCACGGGGGACCATATGGGGAACCTGGGGATTGAACCGCGGTCCGTCCTAGGTTAGCACAGGCACCTTGCCTCCAGCGCCACCGCCCGGCCCCCGGAGAGGCTTTTCTTTCTTTTTTTTTTCTTTTCAGAGAGGCTTTCAACAGTGAAGTGTTCGTTTTGCCTACCAAGTGTTTCAGCCTGTTATTTCAGTTTGAAGTTTTCTCATTTCCATTTTTTTATATTTTCTTGATTCTTATTTGTGGCTCAATAAGCTCTTTCCAGGATTTCTGTGAGTTCTATGAGTTCTTTCTTTGAGTTCATAGTTCTTTTCTAAAATACTTATCTGAGAGCCTAAATAGGTGATTGGTACTTTTCAGGTTATCAGAGCTGCCATCTTCATTTTCTATGCATTGTGGATGTCTGCATTGTTTCCCCATTATCACGCTTATAGTGTGGTTTTCTAAGTTTTCTAAGTGTTGTGTTGTAGTTCATTGACTAGGTGATGTATGTGTCTGCAAAGCAGAACAGAGAGGCTGGGTTCCTCTGACTTCACCTTTCATGGGCAGGGTCACCTCACCTCTGTTGTTGTGTTCACACCATCACTGAGCTCTTCTGGGTAGGGAGGTTGCTGGTGGTAACAGTGGTGGGTCAAGATGGCATCCATGTAGAAATCAGGACAGAGATTTAGTTCCCAATATGATGAGTTGCTTCTCCAGCTGATTAGGAGGGAGGATTCAGCAAATAAAGAAGTTCATTTGTTTAAATTAACTACTGCTGAAGTAGATATCTACTCTTTGAATTAAAGGAACAAGATCTTGGCATCGTCCATTAATGTAGAATTGAAGGCTGTCCTTATGAAATAGCATCAAAAGTAAATAAATGTCAGGGTCTGGAGAAATAGTAAAGAGAATAAGATGCTTACCTTATAAATGGCCAACTTGGATTTAATCCCCGGCATTTCATATGGTTCCCTAAGCATTGCCAGGAGAGATTCATTAAGTGCAGAGCCAAGAGTAACCCTTGAGCATTGCAGGTGTGTCCTCCCAAAAGGTAAATGTCAAATTTTCTTTGAAAATCACTTGAAATCGGGGCCAGGTGGTGGTACTAGAGGTAAGGTGCCTGCCTTGCCTGCGCTAGCCTTGGATGGACCATGGTTCGATCCCCCGGTGTCCCATATGGTCCCCCAAGCCAGGAGCAACTTCTGAGCGCATAGCCAGGAGTAAACCCTGAGTGTCACTGGGTGTGGCCCAAAAACCAAAAAAAAAAAAGAAAAGAAAAGAAAAGAAAATCACTTGAAATCATGGCTAGGATAACCAGTCTTTTGTGAAATTTATTCTGATTCGATTAGGTAAGTCCATATAAATAAATTGCTTGATGGCATTTACTTTAGGTGCATGGTCAGAGTTAAGGTTTTGTTTATTGAAATATTTTTCAAGATTTTCCTATTTCACAA
>PVKC010013580.1:0-22846 GCA_004027635.1 Crocidura indochinensis | reverse complement strand
CCCAGCCCCTTCTCTTTTTAATGTTTTCTTTTTGTTTGTTTGGGGGCCATACCCAGCTGCATCCAGGGGTTACTCCTGCAGGCTTGATGGACCATGTGGGACGCTGGGGGATCTAACCACAGTCGGTCCTAGGCTAGTGCGGGCAAGGCATATAGATGCCTTACTGCTTGAGCTACCCCTTCCTCTTCTTTCTTCTTTTTTTTTTTATTTTTGGGTCACACTTGTCAACACTCAGGGGTTACTCCTGGCTCTACGCTCAGAAATCACCCCTGGCAGGCACGGGGGACCATATGGGATGCCAGGATTCGAATGGTGGTCCTTCTGCATGAAAGGCAAACGCCTTACCTCCATGCTATCTCTCCGGCCCCTTTCCTCTTCTTTCTTATTTCTTCCTTCTTTCTATCTCCCTTCTTCTTCCCTTCCTTTTTATTTTCTTCTGCATTTGAATCAAGGCTTCACATGTCTTTGATCCCGGTGACATAAAAATATACAGCACTTGCCCATCCCCTCCTGGCTGGCATTACCTAACCAAAGGAATCAAGATAGGAAGAGAGATGGCGGCCTGGAAGGGGGAAGCAGTTCCCGCAGGAGGAACAACGAGAGGGCTCATCACAGCCCAGCGTCTACTACTGACCACCACTCGGGGCCAGCTTCTACAGTGCTGAAGGAGATCAGGTCCTGTGGCCCAAAGAGGTCAATCAGGACCAGAGAGGTCCCTTATATGGAAGAAAGTTGGCATGGGGTCCACTGTGAGCTCAGACAAGGACTCTGGGTGGTAGATCTGAGGCTTCCATGATTTCTAGATGTAACCTGAGATCCCTAGGATGCTGATAAGAAGGATCCAACTTAGGTGCCAATGAACAGAATTGCCTGCAGTCCAGGAAGGCAGTTGGTGGATGGGGAAGAAGGCAAGAGCTAGAGTCAGGTAAAATGATTCCAAGAAGAGATCTAACTGGCTATTTCCACTGCATTTGAGTTTTTGCTGAAAATTGTGAGGCAAGGCAGCTCTTTGCACTCTCACTAATTCCCAACTCCTCCTCACTCCTCACTCCTCAAAATAATAATGGCCCTTTCCCTCCTACTCCACATGAAAGAACATCCTTTTTCCTTGCTCCAGTTAGAGAACTAGTCACCCACAAAGCCCCATCTCCAATGTCCTCTCTTATCTAGCTTCTCTAGCTGGTCCAGGCTAGGTCAGATTTACCCAGGGACCTCTAGAGTGAAGGGTGAGTTCAGGCCACGCTGTGAGTCTGCATTTCTGATCAGCAATACTCCCCATTTCCATGTTCTAGTTTTTTCTGTCTCATCTTGCTCGGCAGGATCCCAAAATTCCATCCATGAAGCCAGAATAATAGCAAGTAGGTAGGGTGCTTGCTTTGCATGCAGATGGCTTGGGTTCAATCCTGGGCATCTCATATGGTCCCTCAAGACAGTCAGGAGTGACCCCTGAGTAAAGAGCCAGGAGTAACTCCTGAGCACTGTCAGGTGTGACCAAAAAACAAAATAATAACGATGATGATGATGATGATGATGATGATAATAATAATAATAATAATAATAATAATAATAATAATAATTCATTTACTTTTAGAGTTTGGGGAAGAGAAAGGCAGTAAGCTGGATGTGATTTTACAGGAAGGAAACTGAGGCTCCAGGAGGCAGACTACTGAAGTAACTTATCCCCTCCAACTTCGGTTCAGAAGAACCTGGGAAGGTGTCCATGAGTTCATAACCAAGACCAAGGTTCAAACTCCTAAACTCAGCAGAGTCTCAGTGTCAACTCTCAGCAGAGCCAACACTGAGAGGCAAAAGTGAAAAGAGAACAGAGAGGGTGGAGGAGCCAAGTCTCCATTCCATCCTGAGGGACTCTCACAGCATTTCCTCCCATGCCAGACTCTGTGTTCCCTGTACCAAGTTCCATCCTACTGAAGTCTCAGGGCTATCCTATTTCCCCCGCCCCGTAGGGCAGCCTCTCACAGTTCAAGGGAGGGGTCCTGCAACCTGCAATGGAAGATTCTGTTTAGATTCGAACTCCAGACAGGTGCTAGTCACAGACCCCAATCCTGACACAGGCTGGCTGGCTGCCAGAGACCAGAAATACTGGAAAATTTTGTGTCACCAGGACAAGTCAGGCAGTTGATGACGCCCCTCTGTCCCCTGGAGTATGCATATTAATTACCCTGAACCAGGTGTAAAATCAACCTCATTTATTATTATTTCTTGGAGCGCGTAATGCAGTTGCTGTGAATAAATCCCCTTAACCCAGGGAAAGGATTTATGGGCCCAAATTTACACCAGCCGTTTAATCATAGCACCTTTGCTGCAGACTTTCTCGAGAACAATTTGCCCCCACGATTTGTCAGTGGGGAAATGGCCTCATATAAACGTTGGGAGGAAATAAATGTTAATCCAAACCTCAGTCTTTCATTCTCCTAATTGCCCAGGGAATGTAAAGGAGACAAACTTATTTACACACAGCAGGAAGTGAGCTGTAATAAACCATCACCATTGTGAGCTGAAATCAGCCCCTGATGGCTCGGGAGAGGGGGCGAGGGATTTTCAGGGAAACCAGTAGGAACCAGTGGGTGATGTCAGGGGCAGAGAGACAGATGGGGGATCAGGGGCTTTGGGGTGCTCTAAGCACTAACTCCCTGGCAAGCAAGGAGATAGGTGAGCACTGATCACGGCTTCTTACTCCTCCCTGAGCTGGCCTGGAGCACAGAAGAAGGGACTCAGAAGCATCCAGGAGATAAGCAGTGCCCTGGGCTCACTAGCAATCCTGTGCCAGCAGGCTGTGCCTCCCTCATTCCATGAATGGCAAGAGAGGTGAGAGCAGCACGTACTGATGGAGGGTTTCCTGGAGAATGGAAGGTCCCAGCAGTTGCTGGGGAGACAAGAATCATAAAACCTTCACCCTCTACCAGGAGGCTCAGTGGCCTACTCTCGCCCCTTCCCTGCTAGGATCTCTGGGCCCTGTTCCAGGAGTGAAAAGACTCCTCCCTCCCTGGGAAGGCACATGCCCCTACAGAAATCACTTCTCACAGATGCTGCCATGTGCAGAATGACCACTAGAGTTGTGCAATGCCCAGCCTATGCATCTGTTCACCTCAGACTTTTCAGATACCTCTCAGGATGGAAACATTCCAGAATTCTCCTATTGGTCCTTCCTCTGTCCCTTTTCACATCTCCACTCCTCACTTCTTTTTTTTTTTTTCGGTTTTTCGGGCCACACCCGTTTGAGGCTCAGGGGTTACTCCTGGCTAAGTGCTCAGAAATTGCCCCTAGCTTGTGGGGACCATTTGGGATGCCGGGGGCTTGAACCACGGTCCTTCCTTAGCTAGTGTTTGCAAGGCAGACACCTTACCTCTAGGGCCACCTCACCAGCCACTCCATTCCTCACTCTTGCACCAAGTTACCTTCTGGCCTTTCCAAAGAAATTGAGGACAGGGATGCCTAAGTGAACCCTCCAGGCCTCTTCCTTTGTCACACCCACCTGGGAACTTTCCTGTCTGTCCTCACCCTCATCTTTCTACCAAGAGCCTCCTCAGAAGGACCAGAAGCACCTGGGTTTGAATTCATTTCCAGCTACCCATTGGCAGTGGCTGCATGCCCTTGGACCCACCCTCTGCTACCTCCATCCACTCTTCTGTGAGAAGATGCTCCATAGTACCCAGGATAGCTTTAAGATTTGAGGCAGTAATACTGTAAAATGTGCCTGAATGTTATCAGGCTAAGTGACACTTATTGCTCTGTAGAACAGTATAAGGGGGTCTATGGGGACCCCTCCCCATGCTCCAAGTCGGCAAAGAAAATGAGAGACTCATGTTCCCAAGATATGTCTCAGAACAATTAAGGGACATGCCTCTGGTCACATAGATCCAGAGGGAAATCTTAAAGGCAGCACCCTCTAGTAAGCACTGCAATAGATGGTAACCTACCAGCATTGTACCACTCTTCTCACCACAGCAGTCCCCAAACCACCCATATACCCTCCCATGGTTAGTGAGGTCTGTAGGGAAGAAGGGCATGACTGGCCCCAGACTGCTGTGAGTGACTTGACACTCCAACCCTCACAGTCTGTGTCTCCCATAGACCCAGAACCCATTCAGTCTGCTGAGGAGAGGAAGTCAGAGATGGAAAGCATCATCATTCAGGGGATGTCTGCACTTAGGTCTTCCAGAAAATGGTCTGCATAGAAGAGCAGGGCCATGAAAAGGAGGGAGCTGCGTGCAGGGTGGCAGGAGGGAGGGGGACATCACACAGATCCATGCAACAAAACAAGGAACAGAAAACAATCTTTGAATCATGTCCAGGTCTGGTTCTAAGCAAATCCCCTAGCCAGCCTCTCTCCCTGACTTTCCTATATAGCAAGACAACTAACACCTAGATCTCATCAGTCTCTTCCTCTGAATGACTCTTTACCACAAGAAAAGAATGTTTGTAAGTGAATCATCTTCTCAGCCCACTTCCCGCTCAAAGAAAATTTGGGACTTAAGGACTTACTTAGAGGCAAGAGCGATAGTCCAGAGGTTAAGGTCCTGCCTTGCAAGCAGCTGACCCCAATTCAATCTCCCATAGCACATGTGGTTCCCCCAAATAACTCTAGGAGTAATCCCTGAATGCAGAGCCAGGAGCAAGCACTTCCATAGCCATGCGTGGCCCGACAAACCCAAAAATAAAAATACATTTTTTCATTTTGACAAATTTAGTCACTTTTAGTCCAAACTTCCTTTAGTGTTTTCTTTGCTACAACTCTTTTGAAGTTTTCATGAACGTCCTTTGCATTAAGGTTCTCTCGAGTTTGCTTCCTCTCTCTCTCTCTTTCTCTCTCTCCTCTGCTCCTCTTTTGAACCCTTAATATTTTTTTTTGGTTTTTGGGCCACACCCAGTGACGCTCAGGGGTTACTCCTGGCTATTCGCTCAGAATTCGCTCCTGGCTGGCACGGGGCACCATATGGGGAACCGGGGGATCGAACCGCGGTCCGTCCTAGGTTAGCGCAGGTAAGGCAGGCACTTTATCTCCGGCACCACCACCCGGCCCCCTGAACCCTTAATATTTTTAAAAGCTCTCATGGCTAGCTGATAGAGTCTACTAGTATTACCTTCAACTTCTCAGCATTCTTCTCCAAGCAACATCTTTAATTTGATATTTAGCCCTAAGTCTCAGGTCACATTAAAGATGGTTTCCTACATACAGATATTGGAGCTTAGAGTTTTGTTTTCCAACCCAGCAAGTTCCAAATCATCAGTGTTTCTCTAAAATCTACTTACAAACCGAATTGCTCCATTAATATAGCTCAATTCTCCCTTGCCCCCATTTCACCATATGCATCCAGGAGAAGGCAAGTAGCCAATAGAACACTCTATTGGAGATCTTCATAGGGAGCCAGCTCCACAAGTGCCATCTGCCTTCCAAGTCACCACCAGTGTGAACTTCCAAGGCACTGACTCAAACCTGCATTAGAATCCTTCCCACTCTAGTCTAACAGTCGCCTAGTTCTTTCCCTGCCTTGTGTCCTCTCCTGCCCCAACACTACACCAATGCCAAGTATTTCAGGATTTGCTGCGGCAGGTTCTGATTCCCCATTAACTACCCAGAGCTGTGGAAGAAATTATCTCAAAATCCAGTGAAATAATAAAAAACATTGTGAGGATTTTTATTCTTTTTGCTTGCTTCCTTTCCCTGCTGCATGGGCTTGTTTGCAAAGGCAGGTGCCCACTTCAACCATCCTGATCCTCTGGAGCTTAAGGTTTCATTGCCAAAGTACCAGCATGGTGGGAAAGGGTAGAGAAAAGGAGCATAAGAAACTCTGTCCTCCAACCAAATATAGTTAGAGCAAGGGGGTGGGAGGACAAGAGCTGTTTCCTGCCGAGGGCTCTAAGAATCATGACACTGATGAATCTGACATTGGCAGATTCACTCACGAAGAGGTTCAACCATAGCAGGGAGAGGGTCAACCCACCTCTGCTTGAACATGGGTTCCCACTTTTAGAGGCATTTAGCACTATCTAAGTATGCTTAGGACTCAGCCATGTGGTGAGAGGAGAGGAGAGGAAAGGTCATCCAGGGAAAAGGTGGCTGAGCTGATGGACTCTGGGTGGTATAAGCATGAGAGTGAGAGTCTAAGAGTCAAAGCTCAGGGCCAGAGAGAAAGTACAAGAAGTAGGGCACTTGCTTTGCATACAGTTCAGTCCCTGATACCCCATGTGGTCCCCTGAGCACAGAACCAGAAGTGATGCCTGAGCATAGAGCCAGGAAGTAACTAACCCCTGAGCACTACCAGGCATGATCTTAAAAACTAAAATTTTAAAAATTAAATTTGTCACTTCTCAGGTTTTACCTGAGTTATGATGACAAAATTCTCATTTCCAGGGTGAAAAGGTCAGGGTACAAGTTTCTCTTGGTGTGAGGTTCCCCTGGAGACCCTTAAACAAGGATAATGTGGACAGAAATCTGTCAATGTACGTGACGAAGAGGTTGGGGAAAGGACTGACCCAATGCAGAGAGTACTGTGGACCAGGGGAGATGGTGGATACCTGGGTCTCAGTTCCTGGGGTCCTGGAAGGTACCCCTAGAAACAGATGAACATGAAAGTGAAGAAGTGGGGTATTGTCCATCAGCTAGCTGGGGGCAGTTGCTCCAAGGAGTGTCTCAGAGAGTAGGCTACAGAGACTAAGTTACAGACTTTGCCCTATAAAGGAGGGTTTTTTGTTTGTTTGTTTTGTTTGTTTGTTTGTTTGTTTGTTTTTGAGGAGTTCTGGAGGCAGGAGAGTGAGGGCAGTGCTAGCTCCTGGCATGACTCACACAGCAAAGATGCAATTAGGGAGCACTCCAATGCAACTTCACTGGCTTCAGTGTTTTCCAGCTTGGATGTGAGGATCTGGAGGCTTCCAGATGGGCCAGGAGGAAATGTAGAGAGAAAGTGACACTGGAGGAGTGAGCATTTCCTTAGGGGGCATCTCGTGGGGGGCAGGGCTTCATTTATCCTCGATGTCCTAGTGGGGAGAAAGGATAGATAAAGGTGGGGTGGGGGTCTAGTAAATACACACCCTACCTGTCAGAGTGCCTGGAAGATGTAGAGAATGAGTGCTCCAAATTAGGAGCACTTATGACCCTGGTCAGTCCCTACAGGACAGCAAACCCCTTCATTCCCCATGTGAATGGCTCAAGGAATGAGTTCAGGAAATGGGGACAAAACTAGACTCAGGCACTCCTCTCCCAGCCAGTGACAAGCTGGGATTGGGACCCTTTTATTCCTCTAGCTAAAAATGTTTGCTGAGTCAAGTCACTTCCTGAATGTCTGGGAGACCCCGGCAGCCCCCTGCCCATGCGGATCTCTGGTCCAAAGGAGCCAGACCCTGGGGAATGGACAGGGGAACACATTGGCAAGTGTTGCCCCCTTTCTGCTCAGCCCACCTCAGGACATCCTGGCCCATCAGCCCACTCCAGCTGGGCCCCTGCCCCCCACCCTAGCCCTACTCCCTCCACCTTCCCCTCTCCTCCCTGGAGCATCTCCTGCCTGAGACAAATGGCAACTTCTTCCTGCCCATCCATCACTGCTCACGGACCCATCCATTAGCCACCGCTCCCTGGCCTGGCCCAGCCCCACCGTCCTTGCTTGGGGACGGCTCCATTGATCAGAGGCCCATCTGCCGCTTGTCACATGCTGGCAGCCGTGACAGCAGGAGACAGAGCTGTTGCTGGCCAGGCTAGCCTGAGGCCAAGGGAGAGAAGGAAGGACGGAAGGACCATGTTCTCCCTGGGGATGGGGCAAAGACCAGGAACCCCTAATGGGAGACACTGGCCATGGGCTTAGCATTGCCTCCCCCAAAAGATGTTGCTAGGGGTCCTCAGAGAAAGTGAACCCCCAGGTCAGGATTCCCAAGGTCCTCTCATCCCCACCTCCCCCCCCCCATCCATACTGTTCCAGTCTGTTGTGTAATTTTTGCCTGTTGCCCCACCTGGATCTTCCAGGCGGGGGCTATTGAGAAATAGAAAGCTTGAGGGGGAGGCCAGAAGGGGTTTTTCTGGGAACTCTTGGTTGGAGTAGGAGGCGAATTGAATGGTCTGGAGATTGAAAAAAGTTCTTCTGTTAGGGGACCTTTGGTCCCCTAAATTCTCTGACTGGACTGTTTTATTTGTGGGGGATTTGTTGCTGGGGTCTCCTCTAAGAGGAGAACCGAGGAAAGATGTTTCCCATTGGAAATATTTCCCATTGGAAATTATTTTTAAACTCTGAGACCACCAGCAAGAGGTTGGACCTCCCCCCACACCAGTCTGGATAAGCAAAGCTGAGAGGATATACAAAGGCTGAGCTCCATCACCGCTATCACCCATGAATCAGGAATCCCCACATTATTCCTCCACTTGCCAGGCCAATCTTGAATTTGGCAAAGTCTCCAAACTCACTGTCCCCAATTTCTCCCCATGAGGACACCCTGGAGGACCAGCCCAGGGGGCCCTATGCCTCTGGTTGCAGGAGGCCAGGAAAATGAGAGGCACCCGCTGAAATGTGGGAAGAGGAGCCAACTTGTGGTGGCCATGGCTCCTGTCCTATTAGCCAGCCCTCTCAAGGCCCCAGTTTCCCAAAAGACACCAGTAATACCTCCTAGTCTTCCACTTCCACCCCCTCCGCCTGCCCCAACCCAAGGGCCTGCCTATTCCCTAAGGCATCTTAGGGACTATTCCATCTTCAAGGACATCCCACTTCCTGCTCAACTTCTAACCTGGAAACTCAAGGTCCAGCTTCCTTCCTCAGGAGATCTGCACCTGGACCCATGTAGACTTCTCTTTACCCTTGGGGTGTGTGTGTGTGTGTGTGTGTGTGTGTGTGTGTGTGTGTGTGTGTGTGTGTGTGTGTGCAGCCCTCACTTCTCCATCTGCCTGAGGATTTCAAGACCACAGGTCCATATCTTCGCACACACAGACAAACATACACACCAGCAGAGCCCAGAGCAAAGGAAAAGGCAGAACCTGGTTCTCATTCAGGAGGATCTGTCCCAATGGCACATTCCTCTTCCCCAACCCCTTGTCCTCCCCATCATGGTATTTTTCACAGTCTGTAAATATGTCATGGGAACCCTCATAAGCACCAGGATACCCAGGCCTGGCCTCTGGCTTTCAGGGTGTCTATCTATATTAGGGGGCAGGGAGGAAGGTCCCCCATTTTGATGCCCCTTCATGCAGGCGCTGCCTTAACCATAGAAGAGTGATTCCCCACCACCCTGGGTAACAGACTTTGTCTGCTCCAGCATTTGCTTCACACCTGAAAGTAGGGCCAGATAAGAGGCCTGCCCCCCCCAAGGGAGGAGCACAGCTGTCACATGACCCAATGCCCAAGATCAGGTTTGGGGATCCCTGGGATCAAGCTCCAAGTCCCTACTCCACTATCCCCAAACACTTTGCTCATAAAACACAAATTCAGAATAAAGGAATTGAGGGTTTCAAGATCTTGAACTAGAACAATAATTCAGTGAATTAGAACGCAGCTTTGCATGTCAGAGATCCAGGTTTTATCCTCAACACAGCATAAGGGCCCCAAGAACCATCAGGAGCAACCACCAAGCAGTGAGCCAGGAGTATCCCTAAGCACCTCCAAATATGGCCTCCAAAAAAAGTTTTAAAGTGTCAGAATGATAGTACAGCAGGCAGGGCTCTTGCCCTGCATGTGGACAACCCAATGATTCACTGAGTCCCACCAGAAGAAATCTCTGAGCTCAGAGCCAGGAATAAACCCTGAGCACTGCTGGGTTAGGGCAAAAAATATTTTTTAATGTTTTTCAAGACCATAACTAAAGAGGTGAGATCCTGTGCCCATGGCCCCATAGGGCCACCACAAGGCACATGCACCAGGCCAACCATTCCTCCCTTTTCTCTCCTGTCACCTGCTCTCTGGACCTGCACCCCAGTTCCTTCCAACACCCTTAGCCTAAAAGAAACACCTCGCACCTAGACATCACTCTGGGTCCCCAACATCTCCAGAACCTCACTTCCCAAAATACAGCTCAGCTCTGCAGGACACCACTTTTCAGAAACCTCCATGAGCGCTAGCTAACACCTGCTTGCTGGAAGTCACTGTGGTTGTGTCAGCAAAACTGCTTGACAGCAGGGAGCAGAAGCAAGTCTCCCAGAAAGATGCTTCTTGAAGCACGACTTCTATCCCTACAGTTTAATCTTTTACCACAAGGTGGCGCGACCTCTAGAATGTCTCTTTCCCGTACAGGTGGATAACTCAGTGCCTAGCTAGCTATCAGTCTTCTCCAATAGACTTTTCTTTCGGAAGGCAGATCCCATAAAAAAGTACACCCCATTCTGGACCTGAAGATGGTACAGGATAAGGCACTTTCCTTGCAGGTGGCTGATCCGGTTTGATTCCTACAGTCCTCTAAGCACTGCAGGAGTGGTCCTTGAGTGCAGAACCAGAAGTAAGTCCTGACCAAAGCCCAGATTGACTCCAAAATAAGCAAACCAAAAGGAATAGGCAAGCCAAAGCCTTGCCTTTCATGGTGACCAACTCGAGTTTGAACCCAGATCTCATTTGATCTCCCAGGCTCATTAGAAGTGCTCTCTAAGTGCAGAGCCAGGATTCAGTCCTCTAACAGTTAGCTAAATAATAATTTTAAAAAATATTTAAGCGGGCCGTATTCAAAAAGCTATATGAGTTTTCTTTTCATTATTATTTTTTGTTGGTTTTTTGGGCCACACCCCATGACGCTCAGGGGGTACTCCTGGCCATGCGCTCAGAAGTCGCTCCTGGCTTGGGGGACCATATGGGAAACCGGGGGATCGAACCGCGGGCCAACCTAGACTAGCGCAGGCAAGGCAGGCACCTTACCTCCAGCGCCACCGCCCAGCTCCCTGAGTTTTCTTTTTATATAGCATATTACACAATATGTGGGCATGTAACATTATAATTATATACATTATATCCACAACCTCACCTTTGTCCCTCAGAACCTTAAGGAGTGAATATGACTCTTCCCATTGACCAGAGAAGAAACTGAGGCTCTCAGGAGTAGATCTAACCCCAGTCAAGTGCTCCCGGTGGGTGATTCCACCTTCTCAGCACCAATTTTTCTGATTTTTGGGTCTCTGATTGATTCAAATCACTTTAAAGCTCTGATTTCACATACTCTGGGACCTGAGCACTCTCCCTACAGGAGGATAGGGGAGCTCAGGGCCTCTCTCCCCACAATTTTTTTTGTTTTGTTTTTGGGCCACACCCGGCCATGCTCAGGGGTTACTCCTGGCTATCTGCTCAGAAATAGCTCCTGGCAGGCACGGGGGACCATATGGGACACCGGGATTCGAACCAACCACCTTAGGTCCTGGATCGACTGCTTGCAAGGCAAACACCGCTGAGCTATCTCTCCGGGCCCTCCCCCCACATTTTTCCACCTAGTCTTAAGAATTCCCAAGCTTGTCTGTATACAGGCCTCCTGGGAGAAAATTCAGAAATTCCCAGGCCTATATCTCACCCCAAGACTTTGAGTTAACCTGGAATATTGTAAAGATACCCCCAAGTAATTCCATGGGTTGACTAGCAACCTCTAAAATCACCCCCTTCTTTTTCAGTTGTTCCATTGATCCATATTTCTAAAAAGGCAAGGGGAAGAAAAAGTAGATCACAATTTCTCTCTGGGGCCCTGTGCCAGGTCCTTTTCTGACCCTCATCATTGTTTGTCTACTTTCAGCCCACAGCCCAGCAGAGCTTGGTCCAGGAAGAATCTTTTCCATCAAAATACAGAGAATTCCAGTGGTTAGGTCTCTTTTTTTTTTTTTAAATATGGAACGCTTCACGAATTTCCGTGTCATCCTTGCGCAGGGGCCATGCTAATCTTCTCTGAATTGTTCCAATTTTAGTATATGTGCTGCCGAAGCGAGCACGGTTAGGTCTCTTTTATCATGATCTTTTCAAGTCATATACTATCTATAGCAGAAATGCTCCTACTTTGGCTATACAGGAGTCAGCCTACATGCTATTAAAACCACAGTGCCTGAGCCATATCCCAGAACATTTCATCAGCGACTCTAGGGTACCAGCAGCCCAGCTCTCCCAAGTGGGAGAAAGAACCAGGGTTCAACACCTTCATTCCTCACCTGGTGCCCATATGTCCCTGTGGGCTTCCCAGGATATTCCAAGGGGTGCATAGGTGAAAGCTTTGTCAATGGGCGGACCAGAGCACAAAACCAGGAGCCCAACTGGTAGGACAGGAGGCCCCAACAAGGAAACAAGTCCAAAAGGTGCCAAGACTGTTAAAAAAAAAAAAAAAGAAGAAGCTGAGAAACTCTGAACTAGACCCTTGCTGCTGAAGTGTAACTATGAGGCCACCAGCAAGGCTGAGAGCTGCAGTGAGAAATCTGGTCCCTAGATCTTTAAGGAGAGGACCTGAATTTGCACAGGGGTCTCACACCAAGTGCTCCTAAAGTGCCCTCGAGCGTCAGAATTAAGTCCAAGAACAAACCTGCAGAGAGGCCTCGTGTCACTGGCCTTTGCTGCTAACTAAAGTCTCTTCTTGAAATTCACCTGCACACGACAGAGTTGGAAATGCTTTTCTGCTCGTAGGAGAAATTTATATTCATTCTTCGATGATTTATAGGGCTTTGTCCTTTGCTCATTTGATTTAGAGCCAGGGGTTTTCTTTATGAATTGACAGACATTAACCTTTTGTTGTTATATATGTCCAAAAGGCTTTGTCAGTTTGGCTTTTGCCCTTTCCTTGGCAATCATGTCTTGACATCTATACAGGCAAACATCTTGGGAGCCATATCAATCTTTTCATTCAGGCTCTACCCAAGGTCATGGATAAAACCTTTTTCGTCTGGACACCCCATTATGCTCTTCACAGGCCTCTTTCTACACTGGGATTGTTTGTTTATAACTTTCAACTGTTCCACCCATCTAGTTTCTCACTTTTGGACCTAGCATGAGATGCAAATCTACATAAAGTGATTTCCAAATAACTCCATTTACCAACATTTTCTATTTTCCAAATAATGTCATTTAGCATTTGCCAAATAATTTTGTCCTCTCCTGTTGACGGGCAACCTTCCCTTTTCACAACCTGGCCCCAGCTCAGGAATTTATTTCACCCAATTGATTTGTCCACTGCATGTCCTGGGCACACACTGGTTTTATTATTGTAGCTCTATAATGCCTTTTAATGCCTAGGAAAACAAGCCAGTTTTTTAACCACATCGATCTAGCTATTCTCGTCTTATTTAGGTTTGCCTTCTACAACACGTTTAGCCCTGTTTTTACTTGTCATCACGGAGCTGTGGTCTGGTCTCTCCCAGAAGAATGGAACTTCAAGAGGCAGCCTAGTGACCCCTGGCAGGGTTTCACCCTGGTTAGTATGGATATGGCAGCAGATATGCCACTCCAGGGCATGGAGGAACATTCTAGCACAAAGTGGGGGTCAAATGTGTGCTCCCTCCCTCCAACTATTTTAGTGTTTCTGCTAAATAAAAGTCCATTTTTATTCTTATAGGAGCTGAGCAGGGAGATGCTTTACACCCCAGTTTTCACCCATCGTGATCTATGTCCCTTTTACAAACTTATCTCTGGATTTTTGCTCAGTTTATAAGCAAGGGGCCATCTTTCTTCCCTAAAGCCTCCTTCCACCGAGGGCTGCAGGAACCTTGAGATTTCCTGCCGATGATTTAAAGGGCTATAACACTCGCAGGCTAGATTTGTTTTAGTGTCCATAAAACTCAAAAATTTCATAAAACAATTGGTGAAAATAAAATTACCCAAAAATGATATAGTGCCAGCAGACTGTATAATAGTTACGGGAGAAATGGAGACCATGATTCACTGGGGAATAAAAATGACAATGTATTTATTGCAGTGCACTGACAAGAAACTAATTTGTCCCTTTTACTTTTGAGACAGGGCAAGAATCCCGATTTTTCTCTTCTCGCTCTAACTCTGACAGGAGAACAGAAGGAGGCAGCAAACAGTTCTCTAGGTTTCCATACAAACTATTGTTGCTTTTTTTTCAGTCTGTATCTTTTTTAATCTAAAAAGAAAGAAAGAAAAGAAGTCTGAAGGATCTGAGAGATAGTGTAATGGGTAGAACACTGGTCAGATCTGGTTCTATTCAGGGCACCAAGCACCACCAGGAGTAATCCCTGAGTACAGAGTGAGGAGCAAACTCTGAGGACAGCCAGGTGTAGTCCAAACCCCAATACATCACACACACACACACACACACACACACACACACACACACACACACACACACACAGAGTCTCCTTGAACTATAATATGTAGACCTGTCCGTGACGTCGATGTGTATAAGTGTGAATGCACATGTTCTTCTTTCTCGCGAGAATAGTGGTGCAGACAGATGCATATGTGTCTGTTGTAGCTGGCATTACCAACTATGATGAAAGAAAGGAAGTGGGAGAAAAGAGATCTGTTTCCTCAGGATGTGTGCCCCAGACCAGATTCTCAGCCAAAGGACATATGGATCCCTGTGGGTCTCCAGAATGTTCCACGGGAATCAAGGTGAAAATCTCATCAGTGGGAGGCTATGCATGAGACAAGGGGCTGTAACTTGGGGTCAACTTGTAACTTGGGGAAGGGACGGGGGAATGAAGGAAACAAGGTAGAAACAAGGTTGAAGCTGAAGCTTTGGCACAAGGCTCTGAGACTGAAGGAGTCTCTTTTGCTTTGTGGTGAAGTGCACTGCCCTAGAAGGGGTCAGACTACAATCAAAGAGTTATACTGGGGGCCCGGGAGATAGCATGGAGGTAAGGCATTTGCCTTTCCTGCAAAAGGTCATCGGTTCGAATCCTGGTGCCCCATATGGTCCCTCGTGCCTGCCAGGAGCGATTTCTGAGCATGGAGCCAGGAGTAACCCCTGAGCACTGCCGGGTGTGACCCAAAAACCAAAAAAAAAAAGAGTTATACTGATGATGTAGGTGTGTCCAAAGCACAACTCAGCAACACTAAAAACTGAGATCTGAGTTGCAACCACCAAACTTTGTTATGTGCCTTCCTGATTGGGTGGGGAGGGGATACAATATAGGAACACTGGTGAGGAAAAGTTGACGCTGGTGGTAGGACTGGTGTTGAAACACCATATGGCTAAAAGCCAATTTTCAGTCACTTTTTAAATCATAGTTCTTTTTTCTTTTCTTTTTTTTGGTTTTTGAGTCACACCTGGCAGTGCTCAGGGGTTACTCCTGGCTCTATGCTCAGAAATCGTTCCTGGCAGGTTCGGGGGGGGGGGGGTCATATGGGATTCTGGGATTTGAACCACTGACCTCCATGCTATCTCTCCGGCCCCAAATCATAGCTCTTTAATTTAAAAAGTATATACTACTATGCCAAAACAAATAAACTACCACAAACACACATACCCTTTTTTCTTTTCATCTTTACATATATATATATATATATATATATATGTATATATATATATATATATATATATATATATATATATATTTGGTGGTTTTTAGGTCACACCCGGCAGTGCTCAGGGGTTACTTCTGGCTTCATGCTCAGAAATTGCTCCTGACAGGCACGGGGGACCATATGGGACACCGGGATTCGAACCGATGACCTTTGGCATGAAAGGCAAACGCCTTACCTCCATGCTATCTCCCAGGCCCCTACTTTTTTTTATATTTTAAGTATAGGCTCCCACCTTTTTCATAGAGCCTTGGGACACAGATTACTTTGTTTTATCTCATATTTCTGCATTTTTTCTATAAAACAGAAAAAAGGGGGTCTGGAGTGATAGGACAGTAGTAGGGCGTTTGTCTTGCACATGCCTTGCATGTTTGCCTTGCACAGTCCTTGGCATCCCATATGGTCCTCCTAGTCAGGAGTGCTTTCTGAGTCTGAGTACATAACCAGGAGTAACCTTTGAGTGTCACCAGGTGTGGCCCAAAACCCAAAAAAAAAAAAAAAGAGGCTGGGGCCAAAGAACAAGTGGTCTCAGATGGGTTGGTAGAAAAAATAAAATAAATAATAAAATAAAATTAATAGGGGCCCGGGAGATAGCATGGAGGTAAGGCGTTTGCCTTTCACGCAAAAGGTCATTGGTTCGAATCCCGGTGCCCCATATGGTCCCCCGTGCCTGCCATGAACATGGAGCCAGGAGTAACCCCTGAGCACTGCCGGGTGTGACCCCCAAAAAAAGTAAAAATTAAAAAAAAATAAAATTAATAATAAATAATAAAATAAAAATATACAGAACTAAATATCTGAGCAAAAAACAACAATAAAGCAAGAAACCTGGGGTCAAAATGGTGATGCTAGCCTAGGATGGACTGTGGTTTAATTCCTGGCATCCCATATGGTCACCCAAGCCAGGAACAATTTCTGAGTGCATAGCCAGGAGTAACCACTGAGCGTCACCCTGTATGGCCCAAAAACCAAAAAAAAAAAAAAAAAAAAGAGCAAGAGACCTAAACTTCAACAGTCTAAACTTAAATGGGCCTGTTATACTGGCAGGTCAGGGACAAAAGGTGATGGTATAGGATGCACTCTGGGTCCATTGGTGGAGGGAGGTTGACATTGGTGGTGGGAATGGCCCTGACTCACTGTATATCTGAAATTCGACTATAAAACACTTTGTAGCCCAGACTTCTGACCACCCCTTTTTTCTGGCCTGCTAGAAGGTCAAAACTGACCTGTACCTGTATGATCAACTGTGTCAACTTGACTTGTCTGCCCCGGACCCAAAGTTTGGTCATTGTTTGAGGATGACACAATGCCCGAAGGAAGCAGACCACCTTCCTACCAAGGTGGGCTTCATCTAGGCACCGGTGCCTAAAAAAGCAAAAGAGGCTCCTTCAGCCTCACAGCCTTGTACCAAAGCTTCAGCTTCTTTCCTGCCTTTGGATTCAAAGGAAGCAGTGGCTCTTCTCTGTTCAGAGCCTGCTGTCTTCAAATGGGAATGAGTCAGCTCTTGCAACTCCGACACTCACAGTTCTTCTGCCAGAGACTTTCAGGCCCTTTAGCAATGCCTGACAACAATTTTTCTTTGGGGGGGGGGGTCACACTTGGCCACACTCCTGGCTCTATGCTCAGAAATTGCTCCTGGTAGGCTCAGGGGACCATATGGGATGCTGGGATTCGAACCACCGTCCTTCCGCATTCAAGGGAAACATCTTATCTCCATGCTATCTCTCCAGCCCCACCTGGCAACACTTATCACAAAACTGGTGCCTGGATGCAGTATATTTCTAGCACAGATTTGTACTGCATTATTGAAAGAGCTGAGGTCCATATCTCATATCTGTATAAAAGTGTTTCTATTTGCATCCTAAAGGGTGAGAGCTTGGCAAATGCCAGGTTCCTAGGAGATGAGAGCGAGCAGTAAGAGTTCAACAAAGTTTTCTGCACCAGGTCACCCAAGGAGAGTGTTCGAGCCACATCTGAGCAGGGTGAGTGAGGCCTGGGTGCCTGAGATTGGGGGTGCCATAAAGGCAACAGAGAAGCAGGAAACATAGCCAAGTCCTGCCCCCATTGTTATTCTCTGCTCAGCTTCCAGCTTCCTGCCTAGACTCTGCACACAAGCCTGCTCTTTTTCAGGTCATGGGGCCCAAGCTAAGCTGATCTTCCTCATTGTGAGCCTGGCCTGCCACATCTAGCCAGATGCATGGCTGTTGGTCATGGGAGACAGTCCTGATGGATGGCTAAGACTATGATGATCGTAAATTTCTCCTTGCTCCAGGACTGCTAAGCAGTGAAGGGTAAGTCTAGGGATGCAGGAGATACTTTGAGAAACCACAGAAAGAACCAAAGGCATCGAGAAGATGCCTGATGCTACACAGGAATAAAGCAAAGGGTAGAGGAAGACAGCTGGAAGAAATCTGCAGTTCTGAAAGTTGCTCTGGAATGAGTACGACTCGAGGGTGGGCAGAGGGGTCATGAACTGGCCTCGAGATCTCAGCATGTCCAACATCCTGTATACTAAAGAAGGAGAGCAGGGAGCACCTTACCCACAGCTCTAAGGAGAAACAGCAAAGTCAAATACAAGGTCATGGCTCCAGGCAGGAGCAAAGCATACTCTTGTGATGTATCTCTGCTACCACGATGTGAGGTTTGCAAACCTCTGAGGATGGAGTAGAGCACAGGGGGCTACAGACTGTAGTCCTTGTGCACCACCCTTCTTGACGTTCTGCAACAGCCTCGCATGCAACACCAACACATTCTTCTCAGTCACCTCAACCAGCAATGCTTTGAGGGCATTGGCCCTTGGCTTCAGTGGCTCTTGCTTCTTCTCATCTGCCACCTTACAAGCATCCCCTTCTGCTCCTGGTCCAGAAACGGGTTAAGTTCCTCAAACTTCCTTGTGATTCTGCTTCTTCAGCTTCTCCTACTGCCACACCAATGACTTTCAGTCTCATCATCAAACTGAAGGCTGTGTACCCACCTACAGGGGAACCCACAAGACCCCACAGCATCCCTAACACCAGTGTGTCACCCCATACACAGAGATCCCATAATAAGGCTATAGGTTTATCCTTTGGGAACCCTGTGGTCTGTGTGCAGATACTGAAGAAGAGATAAGAGTGGCTGCTGTGAAAGATAGTACAGGGGTTAGTGTGCTTGATTTATATATTACCGACCACATTTGATCTCTGGAATCACATAATGCCCACCAAACACCCCCAAGAATGATCCCTGAGCACAGATCCAGGAGTAAGCCCTAAAACACAGTGAGGTGCGTTCCAAAAATCTGACCCCCCGAAAATAAGGGGCATAGTGATACTCCAGTTGGTATTGTGCTTACTTTGCACACCAGCTGTCCAGATTCAATTTATGGCACCACACGTGGTCTCTTGAGCCCTAAACATAGAGCCCAGAGTAGACCCTGAGCACAAGTTATAATGACAAAGGACTGGGGAGATAAGACAGAAGATAAGGTACTTGTCTTGTGCATATCCAACCCAAGCTCAATCACTATCATCCCTGAGTACCACCAGGAGTCATTGCAGAGTGTAGAGACAGAAGTAACCTCTAAGAACTGCCAGGTGTGGACTTCAAATCAACCAAACAAAAAACAAAGCAAACCAAAAAAAAAAAAACCTTTCACAAAATATAAGTTAAGAAAAACCTAAAATGAAAAAGAGTAAGGGCGGGAAAAGTAGTATGGGGATATGGTACTTGCCTTACAGCAGCCAAACCTGATTTGATCCATCACTTAAATGTTTCCCCCAGCAGCAATGGGAGTAGCCCCTGAGCATCAGTAGGTGTGGCCCAATCCCATAATAAAAACTAAAATTGTTTTCTTAAAACCCATAGATGAATGAGATTATGCTTTGTCTATCTCTCTCCCTGACTTATTTCACTCAGCATAATAGTTTCCATGTTCGTCGATGATAAAAGATATTAGTGTAATAATACACAGAGACAATAGAGATGAGGGCTGGAAGGACTGGCCCACAATATCAAGCTTACCACAAGCAGTGGTAAGTTAGAGAAATAACTACACTGACAACTATCATGATAATGATAGTGAATGAAAGAAATAGAATATTTGTCTTGAATACAGGCAAGGATGGGGGAGGAGGGAGTTAGGGGGCATTGGTGGTGCACTATTGCAGGGGGGTGTTCTTTTTATTACTGAAACCCAACCATAAACATGTTTGTAATCATGGTGCTTAAGTAAAGATATTAATAAGAAAAAAGAGTGGCTGCTGCTGTATGTAGTATGTGCACGTACAAAGAGATGGGCACACTAGTGTGCATGAATGTGTGCACACACATACACATACACATACACAGGGCTCCTTGGCTTCCTATAGTGTGTACTACTTACCCTGCAAATGCATGCCTGCAGGCACACCCAGATTGGAATGGTTGGCATCAGGCATGCACGCGCATGCATATACCAGTTAGAAAGCTTGGGGTTAGCGTGTAGACACACGTATTCACAGCTGTGAACATGCAGTTAGAGCTGCCCATGACACACACAGAATCATCGTGTGCTGGGCACTGGTTCCCACACTTTCTCCCCCCAGGGAGACACTCTAGGACACACATGGAACTGCTGGATTTCTCTTTATTGAGGTTTCTGCTTCCCGTAACAAATGTTTTCTTCTCAGAGTTGAACTGTTAGTCCCACAACTCAGTGTTCCTCAGCTTCTGTGCCCTCTAGGTCCCCAATTCTTCCCCTTTACTCGTCCAAATGGAAGATGCAAAGAGTAATGATAATTAAACATGGACAGAGCACTGAGACTTGAGGTTGGGGAGATCCTCTCAGTAAAGGGCTGTTTGGGGATGTTCCCCAGAAGTGCCCAGGGGACCACACACAACACTGGGTTTACACATCATTTACCACAAGCCTCATACTCTTCTCATCACTAACTCTAATTTTCTATCTCCAGAAACCCCATAAACTAAATATTTTAATTTTTATTTTTTCATATGCAATGAGTAATAAAAACCATGAATAATAAAACCAGAACCTAAACCCAGACAATCTGGCCCAGAATCCAATTTTATTATATGTGCTGCCAAAGTGAGCACTGGCCCAGAATTCAAACTCTTATCAGCACTGAGATAGACGTTCCCATCTTCTCCTTCTTGGTACAATCTTCGCTTCTCTGAGAGCAAGCTAGAACTGCAAGGGTTTGTGAAAAAGAAAGAAACAAGAGAAAGGGATGGAGCTAGGAGTTAAGGTGCGAAGGGTCCTCCCCTAGACACTCCAGGAGAGAGGGTTGGGGGTCCACAGGGACATTGACAAGGACAGCCACAATTTAAAAGCCCCTCACAAAGACACCCTCTGCCTGGTCAGCATATAGGGAGGGAGCTGAGCTTCTCTAGGAGGAGAAGAATAGATCTCACTGCAGAAACCCCCACTCAGCCTTCTTCGGCTAGACTATGTCAGCCTGGGCTGCTGGTACAGTCCCAACAGAGGAAGAATGCCCAAGCAGGAGACTATGCCCTAGAATGTTTGCATTTCCCGCCTCATATAAGTCCCCCCAACATGGGATGAGGGTCTTCCTCCAGTATGACCTCAGTAGGGACTGGGCATTTGCTTAACACATCCCCATTACTATGGATGGGATCAAGGCGAGCCCTGACAAGACCCGGATCTCTGTCACCATGAGGAGAGACACAGCAACCATGCCTGGCTCCAGAGGAGAACCCTCGACTGGCCCTACCCCTGCTGGCCCCTTGACATTCAGTTCCCAGCCTCCAAACTATGTGAAAACATGGTCTGCCTTATGGGCCACCCAGTGGTAGAATTTCCTTCTAGTAGCCTGAACTAATTTCTGCAAAGAAATGAAGACACATTCACAGACCTTAGGGATTCGAGCTTGAACCTAAGGTAGGGGTTATAATTCCACCTGCAATAGAGCTGTGGTGGAAAGGATTTGAGAAGAAACACAGCTCCCTTTCCTGTCTGTCTCCTTGTGGGGCAGCAACAGCTCCCTATGGTTGCTGGAAGCTTGCCCATCCCCTCTCTCCAGGACAGTCTTACAGGTCTCATCCCACCCACCTCACCTGTCTCCTACCAGCACATGATAATTCGAGTCAGTTTGGTGAGTGGTAAAGCAGCACCTGCATGCTCTCTCCAAGAGAAAGGACTGTGCCTTAGTATAACATCTGCTAGGAAACAAAGGCATACACTGAGCTCCACATGTCCTTTCCTGACTATATGCCTCAGAGAAATGCAACCCTTATACATCCAGTCAGCTGTTGTAAGTAGACGGCTCCAAGCAGCACTATTAGCAAAATCACAAATCAGGATAAACCCCCAAACCTAGCAAGCATAAAGGAGTGGAGATAGCCAGTGAACTGCTCTGACCATTATTTTATGCTATAGCCAGTGATTGCATTAGAACTGCAGGAAACTATTCAACAAGAAAAGGAAACCACAACTATAACCAAAGCCCGGTGAATTCCCACATCATGATGTTAAATAGATGAAGCAAGACAGAAGAGTCTACATCATATCATTCCAACTGCTATAACATGCCAACAGTCAGCACTCAACTATGGTGCCTGGAGAGAAATTGCGAAGAGAGAAATGGAAAGGAAAGGACAACATGGGATCCCGACCAGACCTGACATTCTAAAATGTCATGAGTTACTATGTTCAAAAGAGGCTTGAGGGAACCCAGACTGGATCCTAGGATGGAAAAACAGAGCCTTGGTGGGAGGTCAGGGTGTTCTCCTGTATGCAAAGCATTCACATCCCACAGCCCAGAAAACGCTTTCTGAGTAGAAGTCACTGCAGAGAAGGGGACTCTGGCTCTTTTTTGCAACTCATCAATCTAAAATGATTTCAAAATAAAGTTTTGCTTCTTTATAAGCAATAGAAGGGGTTTATAAGCAAGAAGAGAGAACTCAAAGGCTGAAGGCAAATACTTTGTATACGGGAGCCCCAGGTTTAATGGTCCCATGATTTACATGATTAAACCACTTACTGGCCCCGTGATTTATGTGATTAAACCATGACAGTCTCACGAATCCATCCAGAACTGGAGAATAATATAGTGCCTGTCCCTTAGGACTGGTAAGACATGAAGAAGCATGGAAAAGCTCTTCGTTCAATCAGCAGTCCCCCCAAAGTGTTCCCTAAAAGGCACCCCTCTCCTGCTGTGTTGGTTGCTAATCCAGATCATCTTAGCATATAGAGAAGCTGGCCTCCATAAGATACCATGTAGATGCAAACAAGCCCAGTTATGGCAGTCAACAGCTTTCCCTTTCTCTGTTCCAATCCTTCATCAGTGTACAGATGCCTGTGACAGTACACCTCCCCGCCTTCTCCCTGTTCCAAGCACATCTTTCCTTCCTCCCCTGGTAGTTCCCAAAAACAATTCACCACTCCAAGTTCTTCCCTCTGCTCCTGGTCAAACTCTAACTTC
>PVKC010013579.1:0-22787 GCA_004027635.1 Crocidura indochinensis | reverse complement strand
GAAATTGAAAGTGTAATCAAACATCTGCCCAAAAAGAAAAGCCCAGGTCCAGATGGATTTCCTAATGAACTTTTTCAAATCTTTCAAGAGGAGCTACTACCAATTCTAGCCAGGCTCTTCCAGGAAATTGAAAAAACGGGAACAATCCCAAACAGCGTTTATGAAGCCAACGTCACCTTGATACCATACTGGACAGAGATGCTGCCAAAAAGAAAATTACAGACCAATAACCCTGATGAATGCTGACGCAAAGATCTTCAACAAAATCCTGGCAAATAGGATCCAATGCATCATCAAGAAGATCATACACTATGACCAAGCAGGTTTCATCCAAGGAATGAAAGGATGGTTTAACATCCATAAATCTATCAACATCATACACAACATCAACAAGAAGAAAAATAAAAATCACACGATCATATCAATAGACAAAGAAAAAGCATTTGATAAGGTCCAACACCCATTGTATGTGTATCCACTTTTTTTGGGATGGAGTGTCCTATATACATCTACTAGTCCTTTTTCTTCCACTTCTCTTTTCAGGACTAGTATGCTTTTGTTGGGTTTCAGTCTGGTTGACCTATCAAGTGTTGATAGGGCCGTGTTGAGGTCTCCCATAATTATTGTGCTATCATTGATTTCTTCTTTCAGATTTGTCAGTAACTGTATTAGTTAATTTGCTGGTCTCTCATTGGGTGCATATATGTTTAATAGTCTGATTTCTTCCCATTGCACATATCCCTTGATTAGAACATAGTGTCCATCTTTGTCCTTTACCACTTTTCTGAGTATAAAGTTGGTGTCATCAGATATTAATATGGCCACCCCAGCTTTTTTGCGGGTATTGTTCGCTTAGATGATTTTCCTCCAGCCTTTGATTTTGAGTCTATGTTTGTTCTGACTATTCAGATGTGTTTCTTGTAGGCAGCAGAAAGTTGGATTCATCTTTTTGACCCACTTTGCCACTCTGTGTCTTTTAATTGATGAATTTAGCCCATTAACATTGAAGGAGATGATTGTCATAGGATTTAATGTCATCTTTGTAGATAAGTTTTCTGTGTTTGTTGGTCTCTCTTGTCTTAGAGTAGACCTGTCAGTTTTTCCTTTAAGGCTGGGTTATCATCTGTGAAGTTTTTAAGCTGTTGTTTATCTATGAAGCTATGTATTTTTCCTTCAAATGTGAATGTGAGTCGGACTGGGTGCAGTATTCTCGGTGAGGCATTCATTAAGTCTTGTCACAATATCCCACCACTGTTTTCTCGCCTTGAGAGTTTCTCCTGACATGTCTGCTGTAAATCTTAGAGATGCTCCTTTGAATGTAATTTCCCTTTTTGATCCTGCTGCATACAGTATTCTATCTCTGTCTGTGGGATTTGTCATTGTAAAGATGATGTGTCTGGGGGTGTTGTTCTTTGGGTCTCTTTTGGCTGGTACTCTTCGGGCATGCAGGATTTGATTGCATGTAGTCGTTAACTCTGGTAGTATCTCTTTGATGATGTCTTTGATAGTTGATTCTTCCTGGTGATCTCCTACTTGGGTCTCTGGGACTCCAATGATTCTTATGTTGTTTCTGTTGAGTTTATCAAAGACTTCTATTTTCATCTGTTCACATTCCCCGAGTACTTTTTCCATTGCCTGCTCGTTTGTCCTAAGGTTCTTTTCCCATTTCTTCTGCTGTGTTGAGTTTTTCTGCATCTCATCTTCCAGTACTCTGATTCTCTCCTCTGCTGCTGTTACCCTGCTGTCGAGGGCATCCACAGAGGTTTTTGGTTGAGCTACTGTGTTTTTCAAGTCTGCTATTTCAATTTGGAGCTTTCTAGTTCTGTCTTTCTGTTCTGTTCAGATCGATCTATGCCTTCTTGGAATTTTATAAACATATTCCATATTTCTATTTTAAATTCCTTGTCCGAGAGGTTAAGCAGAGCGGTGTGATTTTTAAGGTCATCCAAGCTATCATCTTCATTCTCGGTGCATGGTGTTTGCCTACGAGCTTTCTGCACGGTCACGCTAGTAGTGTGGTTTTTTCCTGCGTGTTTTGATGGGGTTTATTGGTTAGAAAGAGTATGCGTCCGCGAAGAGAAGCAGAGTGGCCGCACACTTCTGGGGCTCCAAGAATTCAGGAAAGACAGAGTACAGGTAGGAAATCCCCTCAGTCCTCAGTTTTCTCAGTAGAGTGCAGCTGGGCGGAGTCTCCCACAGGAAGAGCAACCAGCTCTCCAATTGGGAAGCCCCACAGCCGACAGTTCTTAATCACACATTGGCTCGCTGGTAGCTTCAGAATGCAGTGTTTTATGGGTTCGCTTCCCGAGATCAGATCTCTCATGGGACTCCAAGAATTGAGCAAAGACAGAAGCACAGAAAGAAAGTCCCCTCAGTCCACAGTTTTCTCAGCAGAGCCCCAACACCCATTCTTGATCAAAACTCTCAGCAAGATGGGAAAGGAAAGAACCTTTCTCAATCTAGTTGAAGCCATTTACCACAAGCCAATGGCAAATATTATCCTCAATGGAGAAACACTAAAAGCCTTTCCTCTAAATTCTGGTACAAGTCATGGCAGTCCGCTCTCACCACTCCTCTGCAATATAGTACTGGAAGTTCTTGCTATAGTGATCAGGCAAGAAAAGGATATCAAGGGAATCCAGATAGGAAAGGAAGAAGTCAAGCTCTCACTGTTTTCAGATGACATGATACTCTATTTAGAAAACCGTAAAGACTCTACCAAAAAGCTTCTAGAAACAATAAACTCATATAGCAAGGTGGCAGGCTACAAAATTAACACACAGAAATTAATGACCTTTTTATATATCAATAATGATAGGAAAGAGAAGGAAATCAAGAAGGCAATTCCATTCACAATAATACCACAGAAACTCCAATATCTTGGAGTCAACTTGATCAAAGATGTGAAGGACCTATACAAAGATAATTACAAAGCCCTGCTTCAAGAAATAAGAGAGGACACACGGAAATGGAAACACATACCCTGCTCATGGATTGGCAGGATTAACATCATTAAAATGGCAATACTCCCCAAAGCATTATACAGATTTAATGCGATCCCTATAAAGATACCCATGACATTCTTCAAAGAAGTGGATCAAACACTTATGAAGTTCATTTGGAACAATAAACACCCTAGAATATCTAAAGCACTCCTAGGGAAAAGGAAAATGGAAGGCATTACTTTTCCCAATTTTAAACTGTACTACAAAGCAATAGTTGGTGCCCGGGAGATAGCATGGAGATAAGGGATTTGCCTCTCATACAAAAGGTCATCGGTTCGAATCCCAGTGCCCCTTATGGTCCCCCATGCCTGCCGGGAGCAATTTCTGAGCATGGAGCCAGGAGTAACCCCTGAGCACTGCCGGGTGTGACCCAAAAACCAAAAAAAAAAAAAAAACCAACAACAACAAAAAACAAAAAAACCCAAAACAATAGTTATCAAAACAGCATGGTATTGGAATAAAGGCAGACTCTCAGATCAGTGGAATAGGCTTGAGTTCTCAGACATTGTCCCCCAGACATACAATTACCTAATTTTTGACAAAGGAGCAAGAAATCCTAAGTGGAGCAGGGAAAACTTCTTCAACAAGTGGTGCTGGCAGAACTGGTTAGCCACTTGCAAAAAAGTGAACATAGACCCCCAGTTAACATCATGTATGAAGGTAAAATCCAAATGGATTAAAGACCTCGATATCAGACCTGACACCATAAGGTATATAGAACAGCACTATTCACAATAGCCAGGCTCTGGAACCACCCAGATGCCCTTCAACAGACGAATGGCTAAAGAAACTGTGGTACATATACAGAATGGAATATTATGCAGCTGTCAGGACAGATTAAGTCATGATGTTTTTCTATACATGGATGTACGTGGAATCTACCATGCTGAGTGAAATAAGTCAGAGGGAGAGAGAGAGACGCAGAATAGTCTCACTCATCTATGGGTTTTGAGAAAAATAAAAGTTATTTTGCACCAATCCTCAGAGACAATGGGACGAGTGCTGGAACTTGCAGCTTACTTCATGAAGCACACCACAAAGAGTGGTGAGTGCAGTTATAGAAATAACCACACAGAGAACTACCCTAATCATGTGAATAAATGAGAGAACTGGAAAGCCTGTCTGGAGTACAGGTGGGGTGGGGTGGGAGATAGAGAGATTTGGGACATTGGTGTGGGAATGTTGCACTGGTGAAGGGGGTGTTCCTTACATGACCAAAACCTAATCACAATCATATATGTAATCAAGATCTTTAAATAAAGAAAAAAGCTTAAGGAAAGAAAAATTATTCAATTTTGATTGTAAATATGATAATCACTTTCAAAAATCTCACAGGATACAAACCAAACATAAAACTAACAGGCTCCTGGAACAGCACCAGGAACCAAACTCCCCCTGGGAAATTCCTAATACTTCTCTGTCACCAATTTGTACCAGTTTTGATATGACATCTTGACAACAAGGAAACGGCAACAACTTGTTCTAAGAGCAGATTGTTCTATCTCATTATCTAATGGTAAGATGAAATCAGAAGACACATCACATTGTCCTTTGATCTGTGCAAAAACCAAGATTGCTAAGTACAGAAGACTGACTTTGACTACCAGTACTTATCCTGGGACCAATAAGGAAGTCATAGCCTAGGCTTTGGCCTAGGATTTATACAAAAACCAAGAAATCTAATTCCAGAGGTCTGACTTTGACAACTGTGACTGAGCAAAACTTCTGGAACCATAATAAAAAAACTGTCCTAGGCTTCATCTTAGGATCTAAGTAAAACCCAAGACCACTAATTACAGAAAGACTGATTAGAACAACAATGATGGAATAGAACTTCTAGAACAATAAAGAAAGACTCTATCCTAGATTTCTTCCTATGACCCATGCAAATACCAAGCTCTCTAGCTACAGAGGCCTGATTTTATCATCCATGACTGAGTGGAATGTTTTCTGGCATCATAAAAAGACCTTGGGGTGTGAAAATGAGCATGTATGGAGCCTGTAGTTGTTCCCAGGGAAGTGTGCTCCAAGAGTGGAGAAACTCTGAGTTGCATAGGCAAGGGAATTCTCTTTCTAATTTCCTCAATATTTACTGTGCCTATGTATGCAGAAAGAAGAAGAAGCCCTCCTTTCTTTTTTTTTTTCTTGTGGTTATTATTCAGTTTTTTTTTATTGTTGTTGTTGTTGCTGCTATTGTGCTTCTTTTCTACTTGTTGGTTTTTGTTTTTGTTTGTTTGTTTTTGTTTTGTTATGCTTATCTTTTTTCCTTTCTTTTTTTAAATTGATATTTTTAACCTCTAGATGAACTCCTCTCAGTTTTTCTCTTTTTGTTTTTTTTCCCAACAGAACCACATATCTTTAATCATCTTGTTCTGCCTCATAAATTTAGGGCGGAAAAAGGTGGTACTAGGACCAAACAGACTTCTAAACATTGAGTGAAAATAAAAATGATCAGACTTAAGCACCAAACCATGTGCAACTCCCTTCTACCAAAAAACACCCTCTAGTCCTAGACTCCTTCGGTCTCCATAAAAAGGAGAGAACTGCATAATGGGGCTTCATATCTTTACTGGACACTCTATATATGGGGATAAGTAAAATAAAGTTTTGAAAACTCAGCCATTTCAACCCAATTCTGAATCTATGACTCAAATGCTCTTTTGGTTGGCCAAGCAGTACTGTCAAAGTTCAACTTCTTTCTCACATCTTTATCTTTCTTTCAGAGAGAGGTATTGTTAAATAGAAAGAGCTTGTACCCTCAAATTCTCTCATAATCAACATTAAAGCTAAATAACCCAAAAGTATAATAAAATATAGTATAATAAAATGTAATAAAAATTATAATAAATACAATAAATAGAAATAGAAAGCACTTAAATCCAATCAACCAGAAAAAGGGTAAATCGTCAAAGGAAAAAGGAAGAAAATGCTAGAAAATATGAAAATAGGGGACCCATAATAAGCATATGTTTCAACAAAGAGTGAGAAAGAATGATATGAGATAAAATACATTTTTTGCTGGAAAAAATGTTGATTGGATTAAAATTATGGAGTGTATGACTTGTTTATTACTTGTTTTGGTACAATGAGTGCAATATAACCGCCATCTTGGAATGGGTTGGAAATCTGGATGACTGGCTATATTCAGTAGTGTTCAGGGATTAACCTGGCTCTTTGCTCAGAGATCACACCTGGTGGGCTTAAGCAACCACATGGTATGCCTCTCCTGCCCCCAATTTTTGACAGGAGAATATGATAACAAAAAACAAATTGTCTATAACTTGACTAATAAAGATATATTGAATAAAGAAGAGGAAGTGGAGAGAAGTAATAGATTCGGTTCTTAAGAAGGCATGATGGGAGCCGGGAGGTGGCGCAGGAGGTAAGGTGCCTGCTGCCTTGCCTAGGATGGACCACGGTTTGATCCCCCGGTTCCCATATGGTCCCCCGTGCCTGCCAGGAGCGACTTCTGAGCGCATAGCCAGGAGTAACCCCTGAGCGTCACTGGGTGTGGCCCAAAAACCAAAAAAAAAAAAAAAAAAGAATGCATGAAATACAAAACACAGGGGAAAGATTGACTTTAAATTAAAAAATTGCATACTTCCTATGCTGAAATGGGTAGAAATGAGAAAAACACACGTACAGATAGAACAATATGGATTTAGTAGCAGGAAACTGAGGGAGTTTGCATCTGATGCCTTCTATTTTCTTCAGAAAGTAGGAGGTAAAATCATCTGTTGAAAATGAGGAGGAGTTGAGAATATTTGAAGTTTGTTTGGAATGCTTAAAACACTTGAAGAGAGAGGGAGAAAATTTTCCAGAGATCTTTGGCGGGTTTAAGGGATCTAATTTGTCGATGCCAATTTGTTCCATTCAAGCTTTTGTAGTTATACCAGATTGTAGAGTTATGGATGCAGAAAAAAACATATAAATGCATTAATTAATGAGTGGACTTTTGTCAGATAAAGAGAATAAAAAGTTCAAAAGACAGAAAAGTTTGTTGAGAATAATTGATGATATTATTCCAGGAATGAACTGTTAGGATCTAATTTGAATAACATTCATAAAACAATTTTTTAAGAGAAGATGGGAGCTGATTTCCAGGGAGAAAGTAAAGGTATTAGCACATTAGAACAATTATCCATATCTGGAAATATTGCTAACATGCATAATATAGTTTGACTCTGGTGGAGAAAATGGAGTCAGATCTTTAAAAATTAAGTTCTCTGAACCAAAACAAATCCCTTTACTTGAGCACAGACAGTTACTGTGTCTACAAGTATTGGGTCATCAATTTTTAGGCAAGTAGACAGGAAGTCACAAGTATCACTGAATAAATTGCCATTGCAAACCTGAGATTTGTAGTGAGACATGAAATGGGACAGGAGCAATAGCACAGTGGTAGGGCATTTGCCTTGTACGTGACTGACCCAGGACAGACCTAGGTCCGATCCCTGGCATCCCATATAGTCCCCAAGCCAGAAGCGATTTCTGAGCACATAGTTAGGAGTAACCCCTGAGCATCACCGGGTGTGGCCCTAAAACAAAAAAAAAAAAAAGGAAAAGATAAGAAATGGTACAAACATAAAGCAATTCATTTGCTACTCCACAATAGCCTCATTACATCAATATGAATAAATAAGAAATATAATTTTTGACACCAAGACCCACCAACAGGGCAAACACTGGAAGCAATAAGTTTTTCTGATGCTCCACAAATAATAGACAGTTTAAAAACCCCTGTTTTACTCTTACTCTTGAGCGTACCTACATTTTTGAACAAAGTCTCTCTATTCAGTATAAATCAGAAATTTTATTCAAGAAATATATAAATATCTTGAAACATAGGCATATTTAGGGAGCACATCTGTAAATCAGACTGGAGAAGCTGAGTACTTAGATAATATTACGCTCTTGAAATGCATAGGATTTGTAACAACCCAGTTTAAGATAAAGAAAACATTATGAAATAGCTCATTCTTGAACTAGAGAGATATAAATTACTGAAGCAGAAAAGTAGAGAATTCTCAGGCCACATTTCTTGTTTACAGGCAATAATAAATTTCAGGATAATTCCTGATTTTTAATTGTTGTTTTGTTTATTTAGTTGTTGTTTAGGCTGTTTTTAAGAACAAAAGTATGCACTAAAATAGAAATTAGGATAATTTCTCTTCTCTGTCTCTTTGTCTCTGTGTCTGCCTGTCTCTCTCTCCATTTCTAGGATACTACTCAAAACAAAGACTTGTTTTTGGTAGCTTTTTTTAATCTTTTAATTATTTGATACTTTAGTCCATCATGTACCCAAAATAAGTTTTACAAATTAAAATATCTACAGGAGTAAGGCATATAAAACAATGAAATAAAGTAATTCTGTCAAGTTTAAAAAAAATAAGCAGTGGTGAGAACTTGGCAGTATGCAAAGTACATGGCCCATTGAAGGCTACTAGTATTGACATGCCTCCAGTCACTTGTTATATGAAAGCTGAGTGTTACTAGATGTTCCACATTTTTTAGATAAACTCTAAGTCTGAATTTTTAATGGGGTATCTCCAGGATTTTAAATTTGGGAATGATTTAAACAGTGTTTGGAAATGCATGGGTTTTCTGGTCATAAATTACCATACCCTGCCTAACCCAAACCCTTAGCCATGGTGGAAAAAACATAAAAGAGTAACAATCATTTTGACATTAGCTGGGTACAAAATCAAGATAATTATCTCCATAGAATAGCAACAGAACACAGAAGCATTGCAATGAGCCCAGTTCAGGCAAACATAAAGTCAGATGCCACACATGCTGCCTGCATTTGCAACTGAATTGCACCAGTCACAAAATAAAATAAAATAAAAATACAGGAAGACTATAAAGCAATCACCAACTTTCTGGGACTGTGGTTTGTTTGGGAGGGTGGTCATGAGAAAATCTAAGGGGAAAATTGCAATATCAAACCCCAGATGATAGGAGTTTGAGAGTTACTAAAGGAGTTAAGACACTTTGCCTTGCATCCAACCCCAGTTCAATCCCAACACTGCATATGATTCGCATAGCATTATTAGGAGTAAGCTCTGAGCACCACTAAATGTCACTCAAAAATCCAGTTAATTCAGGGATCCCCTAATTATTTATAGTTGTATTTTTCCACTTACCATGAACCAAGAGTCCACAATTATAAAAAGCTGTAGAGATTTTTTATAGATATTATCTGCCAGAGTAGAGATACGGTTTAAGAATCCAACAGGTGTTACAGCAGCAACAGAATAAAAGTCAAGACAAAATTTGACCTACCAAAAAGAGTCTCTCTGTCTCTCTCTGCCTCTTTATCTCTCTGCATGTGTCTCTCTCTTCTCTCCCTCCCCCTCACACATACACACACACACACACACACATTTACACTTATCTCCTCCTTCCCAGCCTTTCCCAGTGTCAGTGCTCCTATGTCTACAGTGAGCCCAGCTTTCCTTGTCTCAAATTTATCATATACCTTGTCTTTCTGCATGCAGAAATATTCCATAAGCTTCGAATGATAGTCAGGGAAATGAGGGTCAGCTTTGAACCTGGGGGTATGTGCTGGAAGGCCTTTATTCCTATACATCAGCAATCAGCAGCTTTCTGGAATAGGGACCACCACACTCAGCCCAACCCCCAGCAGGGTACAATGCAGTAACCAGAAATCTCCATTTTGTCCAGCTTCTCTTACACTCTGGGATATGGAACTTCAAATTTGGATTTATCTCAGATCACTAACTTCTTAGATTATAAGGACCAAAATGCTGCCCGGAAGTTAAACTTCAATGGTGATTAGTTGAATTTGAAAGATAAAATATTATCAGGGAAATTTCAGGTTTTGTGAAGATCCAAAGACTTATTTTGGGGAAGAGGGTGATTTTCTAATATTCTGGGCAAGGCATTACAATTGTTTCTTAAAAGAATTACATGGGATAATGCTTATACTCATCTTCTGAATAATGTTCTGAGAGTCATTGAAAACTGAATGGCCTTCAAAGGTTGACCAACCAATAACCCGAAACAGAACAACCAGTCTACTTAAAATGTTGTCACAGTTTCAGGTCATTGGTTTTCCTTATTTTTAGAGTGAGCAAAAGCATTCTAGCTAGGAGCAACCAAACAACAACAAAAAGGAAAAGGAAAAGCAGGGAAGCTCATTGTTTTCTTAAGCATGGAGAGGTCCAATATTCTAGCCAATCCTTGGTTAAGTTTTTGGGATGGGCATTCTTAGTTTTAGCTTGAGTTTTAGTTGAGATGATTCTCAAGCTCTCTCCCATTTCATAGCTTTGCAGAGCTGTATAAGTTGTGCAAATAATTATTCTACACTACTTTTATTTTTTAATAATGAGAATAATGTTCATGTAGAATCAATATGTAATTTAAATGTGTCTAATATATATGTTACATCTGAATTTTTAAATCTGTGCTCAGCTTCAAAACAGTAATCTCCATTCTTGTTTGCAACTTTGAATTTCACCTCTGCAGGGTTAATTCTGTAATTAAATGAGTTAGAATTACAAGCAAAAGCAGAGCAACTGAACACATACCTAAGAAATATTACCACTGTCTGGAGATAAGCTGCACTAAGACACAATTTATCTCATGAAATTATGTTTTAATAATTTTTATTGTGACCAAAGTGAATTACAAATTTTTCACAGTAGTATTTAAGATACATAATGACAATGAATCGGGTCATTTCCACCACCAGGGTTGTTCTCCCTCCACCCCTGTTCCCGGCATGCATCCCTTATTCCCTCATTTGTCCCCCAGACTGCTAGTATAACTGGTCCCCTCTGTGTATAGCTTGTTGGAGATAAAGTATTGATTCTGTTGTCGTTGACTTTGGTTTGGTGTTTAAGTCTGATCATTTTTATTTTCACTCAATGTTTAGAAGTCTGTTTGGTCCTAGTACCACTTCCCCCTCCCCCTCAATTTATGAGGCAGAACAAGATGATTAAAGTTATGTGGTTCTGTTGAGAAAAAAACAAAAAGAGAAAAACTGAGAGAAGTTCATCTAGAGGTTAAAAATATCAATTTAAAAAAAGAAAGGAAAAAAGATAAGCATAACAAAACAAAAACAAACAAACAAAAACCAAAACCAACAGGGATAGAGGGAGGACAACCTTGGTGGTGGGAATGACCCTGATTTGTTGTCATTATGTACCTTAAATACTACTGTGAAAAATTTGTATTTCACATTGGTCACAATAAAAATTTATGCCCTTTAACAGATGAATGGCTAAAGAAACTGTGGAACATACACACAATGTAGTATTATGCAGCTGTTAGGAGAGATGAAGTCATAAAATTTTCCTATACATGGATGTACACAGAATCTATTATGCTGAGTGAAATAAGTCAGAGGGAGAGAGATAGACACAGAATAATCTCACACCTATGACTTAATCTATCACTCATTTATTTTTCATTTTTTTTAGTCAATTAAACAGCAATCTCTAAATTTATGCCACCTGACCAGAACTCTGAGTTCAATGGCCACTGAATTGCTTTTTCAATTTATCTAAAGCTCAGTGAGTTCTGAAATTGATTAATCTCTAAACTCCACAAAAATATATTTATCTTCTAAGTAGCTTATAAATCTATTAATTTTATCTTTTGTTTTAGTTTTTGGGTCATACCTGGTGACTCTCAGGGGTTCCTCCTGGCTACGCACTCAGAAATTGCCCCTGGCATATGGGACGCCAGGGAATTGAACCACTGTCTGTCCTAAGTCAGTGTAGTGTAAGGCAAATGCCCTACTGTTATACCACTGCTTCGGGCCCATTTCATCCTTCTTTATTGCCACCATTCTAGCTCAAATTTCTTAGTTGAGTTTTCCTGTTCCTACTTTCTCACTATTATATTTGTAGAGAAAAGCATGAAAATAATTTTGAGGATGTTACCTTTTCTTTCTATTCAAGACCAATTCAAGCAATTGAATTGAAGTTGTTTTATATAGAGACCAAACGAATAAACATCATCATGTCATGTACTTTATCCTATCTTTCTCTTCTGCCCAGTTTCAGGAACATAAAATAATCTTTATGTGTTTATTTAACATTCATCCACTTATCTTACATTTTTCAGCTTGTCGATGCTATTTCCTCTATTATTATTTTTTATTTTTAGTTTAAGTAAGTATCATTTTTAAAAGGTTAAGTTGCCATTTACTTTTTTATTAATATCTTTATTTAGACACCTTGATTACAAGTATAATTGTAGTTGGGTTTCAGTCATGTAAAGAACACTCCCTTGGGGCCGGGCGGTGGCGCTGGAGGTAAGGTGCCTGCCTTAGGACGGACCGGACCACGGTTCGATCCCCCGGTTCCCATATGGTCCCCCGTGCCTGCCAGGAGCAACTTCTGAGCGCATAGCCAGGAGTAACCCCTGAGCGTCACTGGGTGTGGCCCAAAAACCAAAAAAAAAAAAAAAAAAAAGAACACTCCCTTTCACCAGTGCAAAATTCCCACCACTGATGTCCCAAATCTCCCTCCTCCCCACCCTACCCCCACCTGTACTCTAGACAGGATTTCCACTTCTCTCACTCATTCACATTGTTATGCTAGTTCTCAGTAGTTATTTCTCTAACCACACTCACCACTCTTTGTGGTGAGCTTCATGTCGTGAGCTGAACCTTCTAGCCTTCCTCTCTTTGTCTCTGAGGATTATTGCAAAAATGTCTTTTATTTTTCTTAAAACCCATAGATGAGTGAGATTATTCTATGTCTATCTCTCTCCCTCTGACTTATTTCACTCAGCATAATAGATTCTGTGTACATCCACGTATAGGAAAATTTCATGACTTCATCTCTCCTGACAGCAGCATAATATTACATTGTGTGTATGTTCCACAGTTTCTTTAGCCATTCATCTGTTAAAGGGCATACATTTTTATTGTGACCAATGTGAAATACAAATTTTTCACAGTAGTATTTAAGGTACATAATGACAACGAATCAGGGTCATTCCCACCACCAAGGTTGTCCTCCCTCTACCCCTGTTCCCAGCATGCATCCCATATCTCCCTGCTTTGTCCCCCAGACTGCTAGTGTAACTGGTCCCCTCTGTGTATAGCTTGTTGTAGATAGAGTAGCGATTCTGTTGTCGTTGACTTTGGGTTTGGTGTTTAAGTCTGATCATTTTTAATTTCCACTCAATTTCAGACATCTGTTTGGTCCTAGTACCATCACCCCCTGCCCCAATTTATTAGGCAGAACAAGATGATTAAAGTTATGTGATTCTGTTGGGAAAAAAAGAAAAGAAAAAAGAGTAAAACTGGGAGGAGTCCATCTAGAGGTTATAAATATCAATTTAAAAAAAGAAAGGAAAAAAGATAAGCATAACAAAACAAAAACAAACAAAAACAAAAAACCAAAGCCAGCAACTACAAAAAAAGCACATAGAAACAACAACAACAACAACAACAACAACAACAACAAAAACCCAACCAAATAAGAATCATGAAAATGAAAAAAATAAAAGGAAGGGGTGCTGGTGTGGCAAGGTTTTGTGTTTCTTCTTTTTTTCTTTTTTGTTTTCCTTTATTTTGTTTTTGAATAGGCACAGTAAGTATTGAGGAAATTAGAAAGAAAATTCCCTTGGCCTAAGAGATTCAGGATTTCTCTGCCCTTGAAGCACACTTCCCTGGGAACAACTACAGGCTCCATACATGCTCATTTTCACACCCCAAGGTCTTTTTATGATGCCAGAAAACATTCCACTCAGTTGTAAATGATAAAATCAGGCCTCTGTAGCTAGATATCTTGGTACTTGCATGGGTCATAGGAAGAATTCTAGGATAGAGTCTTTCTTTATGGTTCTATAAGTTCTGTTCCATCATTGTTGTTATTAGTCTTTTCCGTAATTAGTGGTCTTAGTTTTTGCTCAGATTCTAGTATGAAGCCTAGGATAGTTTTTTGTTATGGTTCCAAAAGTTTTGCCTCAATCGCAGTTGTCAAAGTCAAACCTCTGGAATTATATTTCTTGGTTTTTGTATAAATCCTAGGCCGAAGCCTAGGCTATGACTTCCGTATTGGTCCCAGGATAAGTTCTGGTTGTCAAAGTCAGTCTTCTGTACTTAGCAATCTTGGCTTTTGCACAGATAAAAGAACAATGTAATATGTCTTCTGATTTCATCTTACCATTAGATAATGAGATAGAACAATCTGCTCTTAGATCAATTTGTTGCCATTTCCTCATTGTCAGGATGTCATATCAAAACTGGTTCAAGTTGGTGCCAGAGCAGTATTAGGAATTTCCCAGGGGGAGTTTTGTTCCTCGTATTGTTGTAGGAAGCTGTATCAATTCTACATCTGGATCTGGAGTTCAGGGTTAGATGATCACTGTCCAATCTGATAGAGTCTAAGCTCGGTCCACATGACACATGCTCAGGGTGGAGGCACCCCTGTATTATAGAATGTATGGGTTCTTAATCCTAGTAGATAAGATCTTGTTTCTGTGCATAAGATTTCCCTTTCTTAGTATGCCTATACAAAAGGGATCGATGCCATATTTTATTCTGATGCATTTAGGGGCAATAATGACAACCTACAGAATCTCTGTGCCCTGGTTTTGACCTGAGCTTTTATCCCAGACAAAGCTTTTTCTTCTAGGTTTTCATACCATGCAGAACCAAAACAGGCGAAGTTAAAGAAAAAAAATAGAATAGAAGAAATAAATAAAAATGAATTTTAAAAGTAAAGAAAAAAGTGATGGAGGAGACTACTTTTATGTTTGGGAATAAACACACTAAGAGCATTATTATAGAGATATTAAACATACCTCTATAATGGAAATATAGGCATCCCTATTAAGTCTTTTAAGATATTCTTGTGGGAGATTAAATCCAGGGCATTTTTTCATCACACACCGTAGTCTTGTTGAAAGGTAATATAGGCATCCTCATTAAGTCTTTTAAGATATTCTTGTGGAAAGTGAAATCAAGGACAGTTTTACATCACACACCATGGTCTTGTTGAGTTTGAGAAACGATTTGCAGCATTAAGGGATCAGGTAGTATCTTTGAGCTGGGGGTCCTGTTGGAGCAATCTGGTAGCATGTAACAGTCCACATTTGCGGAAAGTGTTGAGGAGAAGGGCCACATAGGGTGAGTCAGCATGCATGTTGGTTGTAGTTTCTTGCCAGGGCATGAGATGTGAAACTGAGAGGGTGTCCTTTTGCTTTGGAAGCTGGGTAGTGGATTTTTGGGGCAGGAGGTCGCAAACCTATTGTTTTATTTTTAGATCAGCTTTTCTTGAATCTCTCATATTATGTCAAGTGCTTAGGGCATTGTTTTATTTTTTTAGCATATGTGTTAAAATGCAAATAAAGGGACAAAGAGATAGTACAGAGGAAGGGCATTTGCCTTGCACGCAGCCCATCCAGGATGATATGTGTTTCAAATCCTGGCATCCCACATGGTCCCCCATGCTGCCAGGGGCTATTTCTAAGCACAGAACCAGGAGTAACCCACATAAAAGACATTTCGCAATATATATATATATATATATATATATATATTTGGTTTTTGGGCCACTCCCAGTGACGCTCAGGGGTTACTCCTGGCTATTCGCTCAGAAGTCGCTCCTGGCAGGCATGGGGGACCATATAGGGAACCGGGGGATCGAACAGTGGTCCATCCTAGGTTAGCACAGTCACCTTGCCTCCAGCACCACCGCCTGGCCCCCAAATACTTTTAAGAGACAAAAGAGAGGAGGGCTGGAAGTTACAGCCCACTTCATGAACCTCACCACAAAGAGTGATGAGTTTAGTTAGAGAAATAACTACATTGCAAACTATCCTTACAATGAGAATGTATGAGGGAAACAGAAAGTTTGTATAGAGAACAGGCAGTGGCGGGGTGTGGAGGAGGGATATTTGGGACATTGGTGGTGAGAATGTTGCATAGGTAATGGGGGGTGTTCTTTAATGACTGAAACCCAACAACAATCATGTTTATTTAAACACCAATGCGTTTAAATAAAATATTATTAAAAAGAAAAGGAAAGAAAAATATGTAAATAAATATCATTCATGTGATTGTGTGACTGTGTGAATTCCTCTCTAGTAACCTCCATGATTATAGAACACTAATGTCATTCTTTAATGTTTTTAGCTCTTGGATACACTGTCTGATCCAGAGTGTTTTTTTTTTTTCTTAAACACTTTATTGGTACAGGGATTTATAATACTGTTAGTTACACTTTTCATGTGAACATTATTCCAACACCAACCCATCACCAGAGAGCCTGCTTCTGCCAATCAGTGTCCCAGGGACCCTTCTCAGATACCTCTCTCCCATTTAAGTCCAGATCTACAGACAAAAATCTTCAGTCTAAGGACTTGGACTTTTTTTCCCTTATAATTTTTCTTTTTACAAATCTCACACATAAAAGAGATATTTAAAAATTATTTGTTTTGAGGAGGTGACATCTATACACATATGATGAGTAGAACTAAGTGCATAAAATTCAATAAAATTCAATTTTTTGGGGGGGCCACACCCGGTGACGCTCAGGGGTTACTCCTGGCTATTTGCTCAGAAGTCGCTCCTGGCAGGCACGGGGGACCATATGGGGAACCGGGGGATTGAACCGCAGTCCGTCCTAGGTTAGCGCAGGCAAGGCAGGCACCTTTCCTGCAGCGCCACCGCTCGGCTCCTGAAAATTCTAAATCAATGTTAAGTGATGAACTATTTTTCAAAAATTATCTTTTAAACAAATATATCTTTTAAAATAATACTATGAATATTTTGTGTTAATGTTTTTAGGTTTATTAGAAAAGATAAATAAGTCCTACAAACATACACTTTAATAAGAATGAGGAGAATTAAGAAAATTTTAAGGGGAAAAATAAATAGGTCTACACAGTATAAGTGTGTATCCTAAGTATATGTTTTATCCTAAGGAAGGAAAAATTTGCTTTGTGTTTGAAACTGTCAGATTATAGATACTGTTTATATATGTATGTTAATAAATAAAATATTGATGACGCAAAAAAAGAACACCCAACTGACCATACAATGTATACAATATACAAAATATTATTTTGTTACTGAAAGCATGTAAAATATTTTAGTAAGCTAGAGAAAAATGAACTGCTCTTAAATTATCAGGGAGAGTCATAAGGGCCATCAGTGAGTGCCTTACTCAAGGCTGTTCTGAGAAGTTTCTTTTGTCTTTTTTTTGGGGGGGGTCACACCCAGTGATGCTCAGGGGTTACTCCTGGCTATGTGCTCAGAAGTCACCCCTGGCCTGGGGGACCATATGGGGCACGGGGAATCGAACCGCGGTCTGTCCACGGCTAGTGCGGTAAGGCAGACACTTTACCTCCAGCGCCACCGCCCGGCCCCTTGTCTTTTTTTTTTTTTTTTTTTAACTTGTTCCAGGTTTTTATTACTGAGGGCACGAGCGCTGAGGGTGGGGTTCTAAAAGAACTTTCTTTAATGATTTTTCTAAAACTAGTATCAAGCTATGAATTCCCTAAGCTGTTTCCAGTCCTTGAAGCATTAAGTTGTTCCTACAAATATTAATAATAACCTAACTAGGGACCAGAGAGATAGCACAGTGGTAAGGCATTTGCTTTGCACTTGGCAGACCCAGGACTAATGATGGTTGATTCCTGTATCCGGGCCCTGGAGATAGCATGGAGGTAAGACGTTTGCCTTTCATGCAAAAGGTCATCGGTTCGAATCCCAGTGCCCCACATGGTCCCCCGTGCTTGCCAGGAGCAATTTCTGAGCTTGGAGCCAGGAGTAACCCCTGAGCACTGCCGGGTGTGACCCAAAAACCAAAAAAAAAAAAAAAAAAAGATTCCCTGTATCCCATTTGGTTCCCTGAGCCTGCCAGGGGCAATTTCTGAGTGCAGAACCAGGAGTAAACCCTGAGCACTCCTGGGTGTGACCCCAAAACAAAACAAAAAACTAACTGGATAGAGTATTATTGGTGAGGTTTTAATTTCATTAAAAAAAATTTAAACTGGGCCCGGAGAGATAGCACAGCGACGTTTGCCTTGCAAGCAGTCGATCCAGTACCAAAGGTGGTTGGTTCAAATCCCGGTGTCTCATATGGTCCCCCATACCTGCCAGGAGCTATTTCTGAGCAGACAGCCAGCAGTAACCCCTGAGCACTGCCAGGTGTGGTCTAAAAAGCCCCCCCCCCCAAAATTTAAATTACATCCTACATTCTTGATGGCTCACAAAATTTCATTTAATGGTCCTATTGTAAATCTTGTGGACTTTCCTTTAAATTTTGCTTTCAATATTTTGCTTCTATCATTGGCTTTTGCTATTCTGATATGTTGGAGTTTTTTTTAATTTGAGTCTATTATCATTGGGACATTTTTTGCCTCTTAGATCTGAGTGCTTATATTACTCAAACCCTGGGAAATTCTTAATTATGTCTTCTTTAACTAGTGCTTCAAACTTTAAAAAAAAAAATTTTGGGGGGGGGCACACCCAGTGGTGCTTAGAGGTTACTCCTGGCTATCGCTGAGAAATAGCAGGCACAGGGGACCATATGGGATGCCGGATTCGAACCAACCACCTTAGGTCCTGGATCGGTTGGTTGCAAGGCAAACACGGCTGTGCTTTTTCTCTGGCCCCATAGTGATTCAAACTTCATTAGACTCACCTCCCTGGTCTTCATGGACTCTGATGATTCTTATATTATTCCTCTTGAACTTATCCCATAGTTTTTAGTGTGCTATTCATTTTTTAAAGACCCTTTTCATCTTTTGTTGTTTATATTATTTTCTCCAACTCATCTTTGAACTCCTTGATCTTTTATTGTTTGTGAGTTTTGTTTGTTTGTTTGGGGGCCATATCCGGTGGTACTCAGGGCTTACTCCTGGCTCTGCACTCAGAAATTGTTCCTGGCAGGTTTGAGTGACCATCTAAGATGCTGAAGAACAAAACCAAGTTGGCTGTGTGCAAGGCAAAAATCTCTCCTCACAGTACTATCACTCCGGCTGCAAACTCCTTGAGCTTCTTCTTTTTTCTCCAGGTACTGTTACTTCTGCTGCTGGGACCTTCTCTTGAGTTCTTATATTACATACCATACTCTTAATTTCTGATTGTACTTTTCTCATTTCAGCACACATTTCCTTGTGCTTTGCTAACTATTTGTGTTTTCATTTCTTTGAGCTCATTGAAAATCTTCAATATGGTTTTACTAAAAACACTCTAAGAATTTACAAAGCTGTTTGATTTTGGTTGCACCTTCCACATTACTGTTTTCATTCATTAAATTTGAAGGGCTTGTGCTTGCCTTCCTCATTGGGTGTGATGTACTCCTGCTGTGCTGATACTGAATCTATAGTTAGCAACACTCAGGCTTTCTGAGGGTTGAAAGTTGCTCTTTTGCTTCTCTGCCTGTCTTCACCCAGAGACAAAAAATGTGAATTGTGAGCAGAGTGATATTTATGGCGAGGAACTGGGAGAGAAATCCACAACCCATTCCTAAAAGGCCATTGAGATGTCAACTAGGAGATTCAACTCACCTAGAAGGGTGAAAGAACAAGCAGAGTTTTCAATTGTGGAGCTAGATTTATGATAGGTAGAAGTCAGGTGTGCTGATACTGTAGATTCAGTATCAGAACAGTATCAGTGGAGACTAAAGGATTCAGTCAGAAGGAAGGGGAATGGCCAGATAATTTTTCAATATCTACTTTTAATAAATAAAGTGTCTTGAGCCACTATCTATTATGCAGTTTATCTTGTAAATTTATTGTTTAATACCTAATAGTTTCTTTATTTGACTGCTACTAGGAATGAATTTGTTGAGATGTGTAAAGTCTATATGTAACCATCTTAAGCCAGTCTTGAATTAGAATTTATGCCATCTCATATGGTCCCCCGAGCCTGCCAGGAGCGATTTCTGAGCGTGGAGCCAGGAGTAACCCCTGAGCGCTGCTGGGTGTGACCCAAAAATAAAAAAAAAATTAAAAAAAAATTTATGCCTGCCTATTTCTCAGATGTCCCTGGATATAACATAAAAGGCTCTTATCCAATTCAGATATCTAGTTTGAAGATGCTAGAAATTAGATGGCATTAAATCAGTGCTTGGTAACTATAAAAGGAATAAAATCTCCTGTATAGATTCTACCTGAATGAAGTACATATGTAATTCTAAGCATAATACTTAGTAAGCAAGCCCTATAGTATAGGCTAACTCTAAATGAGTAGAAATTTAGCAAAGTTACCGTGACATTGGTTATTGCAGTTAAATGGCTTTGCACAAAATTCTAAATGTTTTTTCACAAAACTGCTCCAACATTAAGACTTCTCTGAAAAATTCTGTGCAATTTGATAACTCTCCATGAGCATAAAATTGATCAACACCAGTTACATTTGAACTTGCAGCTGGTACAGCCATTTATGTGGCATGCCATAATTAAGCTTTTTATCTTCAATGAAAATACAGAAGAACACCTTATTTAATTTATCTTTAGTGGAAATTTATAAAGGTAAATTAGATAATGCAAATTGGTCAACTGCCAGAGTAGGAGTTGGCTGACAGTTTTCATTTTTCAAAGAGGGCCATTATCAGTTTTTATGAATTTTGAATTTTCATAAGCCCCTCATGAAATAATGAGTCCTGGGGTATGAAGTGAAAAGATGTTTCCCATGGGGAATTTATAATATGTAAACAGTGATTTTGATGCCAAATTCTGTACTGCACTTGCTATCAAAAGGGCAGTTACATGGCAGATGGTTCAACAAAATAGTGACCAAGATCTAACATTTTTAATATGCAATAATTTTCATTTTTATATTATGAACAATTCCTGGCAATAAGTGAACATAAGGAGACTATCTATTGCCTTTAATGAAAGGATTAGAAAAAATCTATCTGTACAAAAAAAATTTAGGAATAAATGTTAAAAATTTTGGCCTTATACTTTTTCTTACTCCCAATGTGAAATCCTAATCTTGGAGAATTGTAGTTTATCTTAATTTTTTTATTTTTTGGGAACATGAGCGAAAAATGAAAAGTCCTTACTCTTCTATAAAGAATAAGTATTTTAGTTTATGCACTTAATATGCATTTATGGAATAATGCAATGTTATTAAAATATAACCATGAACAAAATTTTGTTTATCCTTTAGTCACTTCTAATGTAGTGACTGTGTTAGATAACAGGTAAAGAATAACACAATCAACTGAAAAGTTGAAACTGTGTCAAGAATTAAGTAGGGGTAGTGAATAGAGTGCAACAAAAATAGAAAATTTATCTAATGGAAAGATGAAAATCAACAAGGAGGTCAGTCAGGTTCCTTCTTAGAAGATGATAAGAGGGGCCCGGGAGATAGCATGGAGGTAAGGCATTTGCCTTTCATGCAAAAGGTCATCGGTTCGAATCCTGGTGCCCCATATGGTCCCCCGTGCCTGCCAGAAGTAACTCCTGAGCACTGCCGAGTGTGACCCAAAAACCATACACACACACACACACACACAAAAGAAGATGATAAGGAAGAGCAAAGCTCTAAAGCAAGGGTCCTCAAACTTTTTAAACAGGGGCCCAGTTCACTGTCCCTCAGACCAATGGAGGGCCAGACTGTAGTAAAATCAAAAATTACGAACAAATTCCTATGCACACTGCATACATCTTATTTTGATGTGAAAAAACAAAATGGGAGCAAATACAATATGTGGCCCGTGGACTGTAGTTTGCACTGCTCTAAAGAATAAAAAAATTGGCTCTGCTGAGAAAACTTTGGACTGAGGGGGCTTTCTTCCTGCGCTTCTCTCTTTGCTCAATTCTTGGAGTTCCATAAGATATCAGACCCCTAGGAAGCGAACCCAGAAATCACTGCATTCTGAAGCTGCCAGCGAGCCAATGAGTGAGTAAGAACTGTGGCTCTGAGGCATCCCAATTGGAGAGCTGCTTGCTCTACCTGCGGGAGACTCTGCCCAGCTGCGCTCTGCTGAGAAAACTTTGGACTGAGGGGACTTTCTTCCTGTGCTTCTCTCTTTGCTCAATTCTTGGAGTCCCATAAGAGCGTGGCCGCTCCACGGCCACACACTCTTTCTAACCAATAAACCCCATCACAACACGCAGGAAAAATCACTCTACTAGAGCGACAATGCGGAAAGCCCATAGGCAAACACTAGGCACTGAGAATGAAGATGATGGCTTGGACGACTTTAAAAATCACAACCCACTGCTTAACCTCTCGGATAAGGAACTTAAAATAGAAATATGGAATATGTTTGTAAAACTCCAAGAAAGCATAGATGGATCTGAACAGAACACAAAGACAGAACTCAGAAAACTTCAAACTGAAATAGCAGGCCTGAAAAACACAGTAGCTCAACTGAAAACCTCAGTGGATGCCCTCAACAGCAGGGTAAGAGCAGCTGAGGAGAGAATCGGACTACTGGAAGATGAGATGCAGAAAAACTCAACACAGCAGAAGAAATGGGAAAAGAACCTTAGGACAAACGAGCAGGCAATGGAAAAAGTACTCAAGGAATGTGAACAGATGAAAATAAAAGTCTTTGATAAACTCAACAGAAATAACATAAGAATCATTGGAGTCCCAGAGACCCAAGTAGAAGATCACCAGGAAGAATCAACTGTCAAAGACATCAGTCAAAGAGACACTACCAGAGTTAACGACTACATGCAATCAAATCCTGCATGCCCGAAGAGTACCAGCCAAACGAGACCCAAAGAAAAACACCCCCAGACACATCATCATTACAATGACAAATCCCACAGATAGAGATAGAATACTGAATGCAGCAAGATCAAAAAGGGAAATTACATTCA
>PVKC010013578.1:0-22824 GCA_004027635.1 Crocidura indochinensis | reverse complement strand
GGGGTAGTGTTGTATCTATGCATAACAGACCAGGGGACTCTGCAGTGGGTAAATGCCAGTTTGCAAGAGCAGGAAAGGCAATGGAAAGAATCCATCTGCTCGTTACAGCAGTGGTTCCCTGAACCCCCTCATGGTCTTAATATGTCCTTTCATAATGAATCTACACATCCAATTTATCCAGGCTCACATGGGTGTAGTAATGGAGCTAGTGCTAAGGACCCAGTATGTGCCAATACTTAGGGATGGAGACAAGACACCATAAGGATAGTCAAAGATTTTACTCAGGGCCCCCAAAATAGAAGAGGATATGAAGACTAGACCATAATGGACACCATTTATTTGATTTATATCTAACGAGGCTAAGTTTCCATTTGGAACACTTTCATGGTTCTTTAAGATCTTCATGGCCTTTAAATTCAATAAACAACATTCCAGACTACTGGCCATAGCAGATATCTTGTTAGGACTAAGATAGCAGGAACTGTGGAAAATTCCCTAGATATTTGCAAATTAGTTTCAAGTTTAAGAGAATAAAGTTGCCCTTTCTTAAAAATTGTAGGTAAACTTGATTGCATCTCATGGGGTAGGGGTTTGGTTGCTTTCTGACAGAAGTCCCAAATCTGTCAGGTTGGGGCTTGCTGGTGGACAAGTTAAGCTGTGCTTTGCTTTCTTTTGATTGAAAGTTCTTGTTTTTTCCACCCCAGACCTGAACACAACCACAGAACTCTGTCTTGTGCCTGTGAAGGTGGCAGGAAGGGATGTGTGGTGAAGTGGATCATGAGGGAGTTTGGGAGTACTGATGATGGGAGCTGTCACCAGTGTAGGATTGGTATTGAAATATGATGTGCTAAAACTCAATGAGTTTTTGTAAATCATTAAACTAAATAAAACATTTTTAATGCAGTGAATGAATTCTACTTGCATAATTACAAGTGACAGCAATGCAGAGCCAAGATATTAGGAGACTTGGGATTTGCACAAGGACCCATCATTTATCAAACATTTGATCACTGGTATTTTTTATCCTTCTAGCACACATGGAAATGTTTCAAAATACATTTCAACTATGTCTACATCCAGCATATTTATGACATCATGTCAGTGAGAGGGAATTTCTGAAGACACATCCCTAAATATATATATGCTTTTTGGTTCTGTGAATGTAATAAAAATCTGAATGTGGGTTTGTTTGGGTAATTCTGTGGGGGGTTGCCTCAGTTTGCAGTTTTGCCTAATAAATCAGAGTCAATAATGCAGCAGGGATGTTAAGCAGCATATTGGGTCTCATTGAGTCAGCCAAGCTTGTTTTTACTGGTGCATTCACTGGCACTTTTCACAACCAGAGTTTAACAAATCACATGAGTGACTGGGTTGTCTTTATGAAGAGTGCTAATTAATGCAGAATAGATGAAAGGAAAAAGCAAAGGTTATTTACATGAGCACTTCAATGGGACCCAAGGGGTAGTTCAGCCTGTACTGTTCAGGAACTACACATGGAGTTACCAGTTTCCATCCTAAGCACCCCATGAGGTCCCACTGGCCTGTAGGGGTCTGAGTTGGCACTGAGAGTCAGAGACCACCTCCGATAATGCAAGACACAAAAGGGAATTTATTCGGCTACCAGAGGTCCAAGTCTCATCCAATCAGTGAAGTTGACAAGGAGCTCAGAACAAAATATCAGCTAGTTTATATAGACATTACAACCATTAACAGGCCCAAATATTTCATTGTTTAATACAGTTTCAACCTTCAGAACATACATGATTGGCCTATATCTTTCATCACATACATGAGTGGCTTATCTCATTTTGTGAACAAAGCACATTCATTATTTCATAAAATAAATGTCTCAAACTTATCTGACTCAACTTTGTTTGTCAAGGAGACCTTATCAGGTAGAACATTCCAGAACCATGTAATTTCTCTATATAAAAATAAAAGGAATGGTCTTAATATCCCTGAATTCCTTTAGAGGGTAGATTCTGTGGTTTTATTTGACTTAACTTCCTCTGCCTTGGCTTAGAGTGGAAAGAGTTAACTCCCTTCACTTTAGCTGAGAGTTGAAAAGTACCTAAGCTTTTAACCTGCCTCAATAATAACTACTTTTAACCTTATCAAGAACTATTTTACTAGGATTTGGGCTTGTCTTAGTCTAGGGCCCTTATCATGGTCCCAGGGGGACCTTGATTCTTGGTTCTTTCAGGCCTCATTTGGACACAGCAGCCTTGTAGTGACCAGAAATTAAATCTTCCCTCAAAACCCCTGCAACCTACCTCTCTGGCTTTTAGGTTGGCAGAGCTAAGTCTGAGGGCACCACATCAAGACCAAAAAGTTCCAGAAATTGACCAAAATATAGACCCTGATGCCACTCTATTTATGGCCAGAATCCTAAAAGACAGGCATTAGCTCCTAATTCATTCCAAACCAGAAAAGAGAATTCTCACACTTTCTGGGCCTGGATCAGCTTTCCACACAATAGAGCTTCATCAGGTCTTGGAGAGATGGAGAAGGGGAAGGTGAATGGCCTCACATTGGAGAAGTTTCACTAGGAAATAAATCACCAAAGTTCCTTTACAAATACCACCTACCCATCAGTACTAGACCACCACAAACTACAATAAAATAATGCTGCTCAGAGTCACTATTTTTCAGATACCCACGAATTTTCACTGGTGACTATTGTTTTCATTGCTTATTTTTGTCTTTACTCATTTGTCATCCTTATTTGACTTTGGGGTCACAAATAGTGATGCTCAGTGTTACTCTTGGCTCTGCACTCAGGAATCAGAGGACCATGAGATTCAAGGATTGAACCTGGATGGTTGCTCGCAAGACAAGTACACTACCTGCTGAGTGAGAACATAGGCTCATCTTCTTCAGCCCTGCTCCAACTACAACAGAAAGGATATCAGCATTGTAAATGAAGTCAGATCTGGTGAAGTCAGATCCCAAGATGTAGAATTTACTGATGAGGTTAAACCCTGGGCCTCTAGAGTACTCAAAAGGAAACATCCACTAGTCACTTTCGGAGTGTCACTGCATTGATGGTAGGTGGAAAGGAATATGTATAATAAGGGAGAATAGGCTGTAGACTCTGTGTCAGCCAATAAGTCTGAATGAGAGAGGGGTTTAAAGCAGAGTGTGTGCTTCTATGTCTAGGGAAGATATTGTAAGGGAATTAAGGAAGCAGATTGTGTGCTCTGGGTTTAAAAACAGTATTTAATTTAACAGTATTTAATTAACAGTATTTAGTTTAATGTTATTAGTTACATCTAAATTTGTTTTGTTAAGGACAAAATTTAGATAAGGGCTAGATAAGCTAGATAGTCTTCCCCAGATCATAGCTTCCAAGAAAGTGTTAATGGTGATTTTTCATAGGTAATAAAATCTGGGTTAAAGACTTTTCACCTAGATTAGATTTAGGGTAGGGTGGACTTTTTCCAGGAAACATCTGGTCATGCTTTTTTTTTTTTGGTTTTAGGATCACACCCAGCACCATTCAGGTGTTTGTCCTGGCTCTACACTCAAAAATCGCTCCTAGCAGGCTCGGGGGACCACAGGGGATGCCCACTGTCCTTGAACCACTGTCCTTCTGCATGCAAGAAAAGCACCCTAACTCCATGCTATCTCTCCAGCCCCATTATTTTCTTTTTTCTTTATTATTTGATTGAGTGATTAGTTTTGGGACACAGCCTGCAATGCCTGATTCTGCACTCAGAAAGTGCCCCCTGCAAGCTGGGAACCATGAACTGGGTCCTTCCCGGGTCTGCCACATGCAAAGCAAATGCCCTATTGCTGTGGTATTTCTCAGGCTACTGGTCATACTTTCCAACTGCGAGCTTCAGGGCGGACTTTATCTTCCCAAACACAATAAGACAATATTTCTACATCCCAGGAATTTAAAACATTTGGGGTTCCTATCTCTAATATTTGGGAATTCGTCTCTTTCCTAAGATTTACACCCATTTTATTGGGTCTATTCATAAAAAGAGAAAAGGATATTGTCGAAAAGAAATATTGGGGTGCTAGGAGACAATGACTAGGTTGTAGTCCACTATCATCAATTCATAACTGTAGTACCAACATTGTTGCCCATAAATACATATAAAGAAATATTTATCCTCCCTACATTTGAGTTGGAATTAAGTCCAAGGCAAATCATTGTTCACAAATAAATACAAGTAAGGAAATATACATATTTTCCTATTTGATTCCTGAATCAAGCCCAAAGTAGTAACATTATTTCCTAAGAAAAATACACATTCCAGGGCCAGAGAGTGGATCACCTGTACGGCATTTTCCTTGCATGTAGCTGACATAGGGTCCCCTGGCATCCAATATAGTCCCCCAACTCAGGAGCGATTTCTAAATGCATATCCATGAATAACATCTGAGCATCACTAGGTGTGGACCAAAAACAAAAGACAAAAAAGAAAGTAAAGAAAAATACACATTTCATCATCTCTGTTCGAAGCATGCCCAGTTAGTACAATTAAAGAGGACTACTTCAGCTAAGGTGTAATCTGTTGGGTGAGAATAATAAGGATGGGAAGGAAGTGTCAATGATTACCTGTATCTGCTGGCTTAAGTCACAGGCCATGATTAGTCATTCAGCCAGGACCTATTTGAAAAGACAATTTTGGTCCTGCGTGGCAATCCAGGGGAATGAGAGCCTGAAATGGTGCAGGGGGGTGCAAATATGTGCAGGTCGGATGTTGATCCAGGTCACAAAGGATTACAGATATAGGGACTTATGGATTTAGTAGGGAAATCAAGTGCTGGATAACTGAGTACAGGGAAATTTAGAGAAAAGGTGCTGCTGGGCCAGGATGATGACACAGTAGTAGGGTGTTTGCCTTGCACACAGCTGACCCAGGATGGACCAAAGTTCAATTTCCCAGCGTCCCATATGGGATGCTAGAAGCAATTTCTGAGCACATAGCCAGGAATAACCCTTGAGTGTCACCAGGTGTGGCCCAGAAAATACAAACAAAAAGAAAAAAGAAAAGGTTTTGTTGAATAGCAGGCATAAGAGGGGAAATATAGCAGAGCTATTTAGAACACAGAAATGGATAGAGCTATGTACAAACAGACATTAGTCTAACATAAATGTGATTAGGAGACATACACAGAAATAACTGATTGATCAGTATGTTACAGCTATAAAACTGACCCATCTAGAGTAGTAAAATATTCAAAGTGCTTCACAAATATAAAGCTGTCAAGTAATGAGTTTATGCAGCTATGTTCATTGCTATAGGACCCTCTGAAGTATAAACTTTACTCTTGGCAGACTTGGGAGACCATAGGAAATGTTGAGGTTTAAACTCTGGTTGGCTGCTACCAAGGCAAATACATTTTCCACTCTGCTACATTCTAGTCTCAACTATAAATTTTTTGGGGGAGTCACAACCGGCAGTGCTCAGGGGTTACTCCTGACTCCATGCTCAGAAATTGCTCCTGGCAGGCAAGGGGGACCATATGGGGCACCGGGATTAGAACCGGTGACCTTTTGCATGAAAGGCAAAAACCTTACCTCCATGCTATCTCCCGGGCCCCCCAACTATAAATTTTATGCAGTTAATCATTCAGAAGTAAACAGGCCTTCCCACATACACTCAAGTTAATATTGTCTTGTTTAAAATTTATTTTAGTTATTTTCATGGGTTTACACACTATGATGTTCAAAGGTAACGGCTGACTCTGTTATCCATACCTTTGGATTTGAGAAACCCTACATTAGGTGTCTCAAACTCAATTTAACTGGGGCCGCAGGAGGCAAATCAGGGTGATCCTTGAGTGTGAAGTCAGTAGTAAGTCTTGAACATTGGGGGTGTGTGACCCAAACAACTAAAACAAAAGATTCCTCTAGGGCAGGGTCACAAAATATACGGAGGGCTGCAAACGGCTCACGGTCCTCGAGTTTGAGACCCCTGCCCTACAGAATGTGTAGCATTGAACCCCAGTAAGTAGTTTGTAAGGCCAATTCCAACCATTTTGTATGAGGTGCTCAGATCATCAGATATCATTTTCATATCTATAAAACAGTTTCAATATCAATGAAAAAATATCCACACTTCTTATGGATCATGTTTCCCTCCAGAATAGATTTTCTTATGCTTTTGAAGCTTTGAGCAGAAAGTGTAAGCCTTCCCACATTCCAGACATGAATAGCACTCTTCTCTTGTATAAACATTCATATGTATAGTAAGGTTTGAGGACTAAGCAAAGGACCTTCCACACTTCTGACATGTGTAAGACTTAACTCCTGTTTGAATTTATTTGTGCAAATTAAGTTTTGAGGATTTATTGAAGGATATTTCATACTTCTGACATGAGTAAGTCTACTTATCAGTACGAATCGGTAATGTACTGCCCAGAAACGGTTGAAGTTTGAGTGAAGTCTTTTTCACACTCACCTAACATGAGTGAGGTTTCTCTCCAGTATTCATATGTCTAAAAAGGTATGAGCAATGAGTAAATACCTCCCCACATTCCTTATATGAATAATGTGTTTTGAGATTTATTGAATGCTTTGCTACAGTGCAAATAAGGCTAAAGATCACTCTCCATGAATATTCATGTGTCGAAGAAGCTTAGAGAATTGAGCAAACACCTTTACACACTACTGACATGAATAAGGCTTCTATCCTTTGTGAATCTATTTTTTTTGTTTTGGGGTCACACCCGGCAACAATAAGGGGTTAATCCTGGCTCTATGCTCAGAAATCACTTCTCGCAGGTTCAGGGGACCATAGCGGATGCTGGGATTCAAATCTGCAAGCTTCTGCATGCAAGACAAACTCCTTACCTACATATTATCTCTCTGGCCTCTTCTGTGAATTTTCATGTGTCTTTTAAGCTTTGAGAATTGAACAAATGCCTTTCCACACTCCTGACATGAATAAGGCTTCTCTCCTGTATGAATTTTCATGTGATCAGAAAGGCTTGAGGAGCAAGCAAATGCCTTTCCACACTCCTGATATGAATAAGGCTTCTTTCCTGTATGAATTTTCATGTGTCTGTTAAGATTTGAGGATACAGCAAATGCCTTCCCACACTGCTGACATGAATATGGCTTCTCTCTTGTATGAATTTTCATGTGTACGCTAAGAGTGGAGGATCGAGCATATGCCTTTCCACACTCCTGACATGAATAAGGCTTCTCTCCTGTATGAATTTTCATATGTCTCTTAAGCATTGAGGATTTAGCAAATGCCTTTCTACACTCCTGACATGAATAAGGCTTCTCTCCTGTATGAATTTTCATGTGATCAGAAAGGCTTGAGGAGCAAGCAAATGCCTTTCCACACTCCTGACATGAATAAGGTTTCTCTCCTGTATGAATTTTCATGTGTCTGTTAAGCTTTGAGAATTGAACAAATGCCTTTCCACACTCCTGACATGAATAAGGTTTCTCTCCTGTATGAATTTTCATGTGTCTGTTAAGATTTGAGGATACCGCAAATGCCTTTTCACACTCCTGACATGAATATGACTTCTCTCCTGTATGAATTTTCATGTGTACGCTAAGAGTGGAGGATTGAGCAAATGCCTTTCCACACTCCTGACATGAATAAGGCTTCTCTCCTGTATGAATTTTCATGTGTCTTTTAAGATTTGAGGATAGGGCAAATGCCTTTTCACACTCCTGACATGAATATGGCTTCTCTCCTGTATGAATTTTCATGTGTACGCTAAGAGTGGAGGATTGAGCAAATGCCTTTCCGCACTCCTGACATGAAAAAGGCCTCTCTCCTGTATGAATTTTCATGTGATCAGAAAGGCTTGAGTAGTGAGCAAATGCCTTTCCACACTCCTGACATGAATAAGGCTTCTCTCCTGTATGAATTTTCATGTGTCTGTTAAGCACTGAGGATTTAGCAAATGCCTTTCCGCACTCCTGACATGAATAAGGCTTCTCTCCTGTATGAATTTTCATGTGATTAGAAAGGCGTAAGGAGCAATCAAATGCCTTTCCACACTCCTGACATGAATAAGGCTTCTCTCCTGTATGAATTTTCATTTGTCTGTTAAGCACTGAGGATTCAGCAAATGCTTTTCCGCATTCCTGACATGAATAAGGCTTCTCTCCTGTATGAATTTTCATGTGTCTGTTAAGCACTGAGGATTGAGTAAATGCCTTTCCATGCTCCTGACATGAATATGGTCTCTCTCCTGTATGAATTTTCATGTGTATGTTAAGATTTGAGGATACAGCAAATGCCTTTCCACAGTCCTGACACATAAAAGACTTCTCTCCTATATGAATTTTCATGTGTTTAGTGTGGGACGAAGTGTAAGTGAAGGCCTTCCCATCCTTGCGATATATATGACGTCTGCTTCCTGTCCAGACTTCCTTTGGATCACTCTGGTGTGACAGGTGTCTCAGACTGAATACACCTCGTTTACTATCAGAGGGATCCTGTATAATAAGGGTATGTAAGGGCACATCACAGTGCTGGGCACAGGAGCAGTCCCTCTCACATTGCTTACATACGGTGGGGTATACTCCCTGGAAAATATGCTTCTGAGTATCTTGATATGAGGGAGTTAGAGCAAACACTGGTGACTTCTTGGCCCAAAGTGATCCAACTGTGGAGGTCTGTGTCCAGTTATTGGGCATAGCAGAATCAGGAGCACTGTGTCCAAAGGACTGGGTTCCCACAGCATGAGCGCTCCCTTCAATCCAATCCCCCATTGAATAGATGACCCCTGAGTCCTCATTCCCATCTTGATATGGGCAGGGCAGTTCCCTTGAGACTGGATCCAACAGCACAGGATCATTCATGACCAAGCATGTTGTGCCTCTTACCTATGGAACAGCACAGGATTAGTCCAGTAACCTTTGAGTCTCCATTTTCAAAACCATCTTTCATATGTGACCCCCTCACAGAAAACCAATTCACTACATGTGTGGATGTCTCTGGAGAGAAATAGACATAAAGACAAGACATGAGCTTATGGAGGTAAAACATTGTCTGAGCAGAGGGACTGAAACCCTGATTTCTGAATCCTATATAAACAAACATAAAACACATCGTCTCTTGGGCCTTGGTAGGATGTAAAAGCATATAACTTAAGGTCAGTTGGGATCTTCTGCACGAAGGAAAGGGAATGGCCAAATCAAATGTTAAATACCTCAGTAGAGGGGCCTGGGAGATAGCATGGAGGTAAGGCATTTGCCTTTCACGCAAAAGGTCATCGATTCGAATCCCGGTGCCCCATATGGTCCCCCATGCCAGTCAGGAGCAATTTCTGAGCATGGAGCCAGGAGTAACCCCTGAGCATTGCCGGGTGTGACCCAAAAACCACAAAAATATACCTCACTTGGGCCAGAGCAGTAGCGCATCAAAGAAAGTTCACTTCGGAAGTAAGCCTTGATATGAAAAATGGGCCCATTCCAAGGGAAATCCCCAAATACCACAGGTGTTGATCCAAAACAGAAGAAATGTCTCTTAATTGTCATACTTTTCCCAATCAATGAATTCAATATCCTTTTTTGAAATGTTCTAATATGGTGTTCCCACCAGGCAATGCTCTTCTTTACTCTGGCTGTGTGCTCCCTGATCATATATGGTGAGGCTCAGGGGCCATGTACAGAAGTGAATGAGATCCAGGTTTCCATCTCTACTCACAACCCAGTTTAAACACTTGACCTAATATTATATCAAAGCAAAATCACTGTATCTCTTCCCTCCCGAAACCATTTCCCAAACAAATCACAGAATTTTTCTCTGAAAAACAATAATAAGACCTTTTTGGTAGAAAATCATTCAATTGAGTTTGGCACTCATGGATTAATGGGAAACAACTCTTCACATTGGGCTCTGGATGTTCCTATCATTGCAGAGACCATAGATGAGGCAAAAGGGCTGGATCAATGGGCCCCACTGTATAAGTTCTATGTGTTTGTGTACTGAGCTATTCCACCACCACAATAAGAATATGATTTGGAATATGCAAATCTTACCAACTCACTCCTGTTTGGAGATCTCATTCTAAAAGGATGTAAAATGGAGGAATTTTGAACTGGTGTTCTGCATACTAAAAACAAACCAGGTATGAAACATAAGACTCTGTTCAGGGACCAGAACAATACAAAATGGGGAGGTCATTTTCCTTGCATGCAACTAATTCAGGTTGGATCACTGACATCCCTTATGTCCCCCACTCCAAACTGGAAATTTTCTGGTATTTTTTCTTGTTAGGTCACACCTGGTAGCACTCTGGGATTACTCCTGGCTCTACGCTCAGAAATCTCTCCTGGCAGGCTCGGGGGACCTAATGGGATGCCAGTATTTGAACCATCATCCTTCTGCATGCAAGGTAAATGCCCTACCTCCATGCTATCTCTCTGGCCCCTGAAAGAATTTCTGAGCACAAGGCCAGTAGTAACGCCTGAGTACTGTCAGGGCTGACCCAAATACCACAAAAATATTTAAGTGAATAAAAACTGTTTAAAGAGGTAATATTATCACTGTATTTTGGGATCACTCATCAATAGTTTAAAAATACAAATAAATATATATATTCCACCCCCCTCAAAAAATAAAGAATTGGGGGCTGGAGCTGTGGTACAAGAGATTAGACTTCTGCCTTGCTTGTGCTAGCCTAGGACAGATTACGGTTCAATGCCCTGGCATCCCATACTGTACCCCAAGCCAGGAGTGATTTCTGAGTGCATAGCCTGGAATAAGCCCTGAGAGTCACACTGGTGTGGTGTGACCCAAAAGCCTATATATATGTGTGGGTCAGAGAGGAAGCACAGCAAAGAAGGTCTTTCCTTGCATGTGGCTGACTTCATATTCTACAGGATTGTCTTAGCCTGATAGGAATAATTTCTGGTTACAGAGCCATAGTAATATCCAAGTCTATGGATGTGGACCAAAACCACACACCAAAAAATGTGTTGAATAAAACCTGACTGAATAAGCAACAGAGTAACTGTATATTATTTTCAGACAATACATCAGCTTATAGAATAAGGAGGATATATTAAGAGGGTGAAATAATAAACTTAAAGACGTCCACATTAGGGTTGTGCTGGGTTCAACTCTGGTTAAAATATAAAAATCAATTGTGTACTGCTAAGAAATAGTATGTACTACAAATGGGGATTTGAGGGACAAAGTAATTGCATTGTACATGGGTTCAGCTTTGTTTTTCTTAATGCTCTCTGGCTGAAATTTCAAGGCTGGGATATCATCAAGGGGACTAACGAGAACTCTATTTATGGGTGATTGTGCTTCCACTGTAACTTTACCTTGTCCTCTTTCTTTGCATCTTTGTTGTCATAATTAAAATAAAAATTATTAAAATATATATATATAAAAATCAAAGATATATTTCTAGGGAAGCTAGAGATAGCACAGTAGTAGGGTATTTGCCTTGCATGTATCAATCTGGACAGTATATATATATTCACCCCCACACTAGGGTCAGAGTGAGAGCAGGCAGTAGGGCGTCTACCTTTTATGTACACAACACCAGGCGGACCCTGGTTCAATTTCCAGCATCCCATATGGTTCCCCAAGTCTGACTGCAGGGATTTCTTAGTACAAAGCCAGGAGTACTCACTGACTGCCATTGAGTGTGATCTAGACAACCTCCAAAATAGGAAAAATAAATATTCTAGTGTGAAAGCAACATGGGAAAGCCTGGGTGAAATTCACTTTGCAAGTGGATGAACATGGTTCAATAATTTCTGGCATCACATCTATCCACAAAGTATTGCAGGGATAATCCCTGAAAATCACTGGAATGGTCCCAAAAGAAAAACAAAAAAATTCTCAGTATTGCTAACCTTGCAGGAGCAGACCCAGGTTTGATCACAGCTATCACATTCGGTTCTCTGAGTGCACCAGAACTGGCTGAGAAGCACAGAACCAGGAGAGACCACTGATTACAATCACATAGGCAGTATCAAAAATGAGGGGAAAAGGGGGCTAGAGAAACAGCACAGCAGTATGGCATTTGTCTTGCAAGTGTCCAACCCAGGAAAAACGGCGGTTCAAATCATGCCATCCCATATGGTTCCCTGTGCCTGCCAAGAGTGATTTCTGAGCAGAGAGCCAGGAGTGACCCATGATCCCTTCAGTGTCTAATCGAAAACCAAACAAACAAACAAACTAACTAAATGAGAGAGAAAAAAATTGGGGGAATCACTGAATTTGATCCAAAAGCAAAAAGAAGATTATAGACACATAGAACACAAGGGCATCCAGCTGCTCCTGAGAAGACAACCCCAACATGGGGTTGTATAATTAGCATGAGAGAATAGAAAGTGGTTGAATACCCAGAATTACAAAAACTGACAATCAGGGAACCAGAAAGAGAAAAGTCAAGGAAGCCAAGCTCCAGAAAAATGTGTGCCTTAGCACCAAGTGCTGTGAACTGGAGCAGAGAGGTCATGCACCCGATCCCAGATTCCAGCTCATACCGCTCAGCAACTACATTTCACATGTGCCTAAAACATACCATACTCCTCCACAGGGTCTGACTCTTGGGCTTATCTCATACTCACCTTCAAACACACCTCTCTGCAGTTTGCCAAGGGCTCCTCCTTCCAACCAGGAGATTAGCACAGGCTTCACTATGCACTGTCCTGCCCAGAGGAACAATTCCTTGTTAGAGACAGGGAAGTGGACAGCAACCTTCCTCCCCTGTGTTTGGGTCTGGGTCCCTAATGAAAGTATCCAAATCAAGGAGCAGATGAAGAACAGAACCACTGCTTTCCATCTGAATGTTGGAATGTGATGAGACCAGATGAGACCAGTCAGATTCAATGAAAGCGTCCAACTTAGGGTGCTGGGTAATACTGCCAGGAGCAATAATACAACATTGGCTCACAGTGGGCCATTGTGCATCCATCATGGCAAGCTCTGTAGTTCCCTGAGCTGCTCCTAAAGTGAGCACTGATTGCTGTGTCAGAGGTAAGTGCAAATGCTGCCAGGATGACAACACTCCATAATATCTTGATTAAGAGACTGGGGCTGAGAAATAATACAACAGGTAGGGCTTTTCAGCCTTGCGATCTGATGAAGAGGGTTAGATTTACGGCATTCCATATAGTACCCCAAACATGTCAGGTATAAATTCTGAGTGTTGAACCAGACGTATCCCCTGACTGTCAGTGGGTATGGCCTAAAAACTCAAAAAAACAGGGAGGGGGGGCTGTACCCATAGCACAGTGGGAAGAGTTTGCCTTGCACACTGCAGGCAGACTGCTTTCCAAACCTAGTGTGCCAGATGGGGATGACAGGGGTTACTCCTGGCTCTGTGCTCAGAAATCACTTCTGGCAGACTTGGGGGACCTTGGGGATGCTGGGATTCGAACCACCACCCTTCTGCAAGCCAAACGCCCAAACTCCATGCTATCTCTCTAGTCCTTAGGAATATTTTTTCGTGAGATTTATAGATCACATATTATGAAGTGATAAGCTTTTGTTAACAAGACAGTACAATCTTTAGAGCATGGAGTAAATAGATGTACATTGTCTCCAAAATGAAAATCATGTTTAAAGCATCAATATAGCATTCAATAAAAATGGATTGAGATTCACAATCATTTCTGATCATGGCCTGTTTCTCACCATCAAATTCATCAGACCCATATTCCTTTGGGATTCAATTAATGTCTGGATCAAACAGATCATGACACTATACTGATAATATATGATAGAGGCATATAGGTTCTTCAGAGACACTTAGGGCTTGATCCCCAACACAACCAAGTCATGCCAGGATTGACTCCAGAGTGCAGAGCCATATGAAAACCTAAGTTCTGTTGGGTATACCCCAAAATAATCAACCCCAAAAAGAAACAACAAAAGAAAATTAGGTCCTGGGACACAGTATAATTAAGAAACATACTTTGAATATGGGAGCCTCAGGTTTGATTGCCTGCATTACACCAGCCAAAGATGACAGGGTTGAGCTGATGTCTTGATACCCTAAATAACTCATGAGCAAAATGTAAGTTAAAATTGCTTGCAATCAAGTTGGACTCATTGGGAATTGGGACACTGCTAGTGATGTTCGATCACTAGCACTTCAAATGATCACAATAATAGAACGAGTAGTCCATAAGTTCTCCGAACTCCCATGTATGGTCATGACTTCCCCAAACTTACAAAAATTAAATGGCTTGCATTTGGGAGAATGTACCCACAGTGGTTGGGGTAGAAATCTAGCCCTAGGTTCAAGAATAATCCCTGGAGGCTTATAAGATCAATGTGTAGCCTGGATCAAACCAGGTGCACAGAGACCAAGGCAAACACCATACACAATGCATTATCTCTTAGAACTGTGGAATGACATTTACAGTTACATAATTGGACTCTTCTGAGATAGAAAGTCAGACATGGGAGGTTAAAACAATGTGGAGGGGCTTGCCTTTGTGGAATTGCAAAGTGAAGTCTCCTACTGAATGCAAATACCTGACTGATATTTGATTCTCTCCAAGAGACTGTTTAACAAGTGCACCAGGGAAGCTCTTACCTATGACCCGCAGGTGCTGGTAGGTCTCCAACATCACATCTCTGTAGAGTTTCCGCTGAGAGGCATCCAGGCACAGCCACTCCTCTAGGGAAAAACTCACAGCCACATCGGGGAAGGTCACCATGTCCTGAGGCAATACACACAGGAGGGGTCAGGGCCCATTCTTACTCAAGTTCTAGGAGTAGAGAAGGAACCTCCCAGTTCCCTAAAGAGACTCAAGTCCTCTATTCTCTACACTCAGAAGGAATCAGCCTCAAAATCAATATGTAAATAGGCACCTCTAAAGAGCCTGGGTGACAGGCTCCAAAAATCCCTATACTTCAGTCAACATACATGTGAAACAGAGCCAGTGAATTCCAGACAGAGTTGATCCAAGGTCAATCTTTGGTTTACACTTGGGTTGCCTAATGTCAGCAGTAACTCCTCCTCGGTACAGAGGAAAGAATAAGCCAAGTACTGCAAAACCGGATAAAATTCTAATAAAAAATAATCTGAGATAGAACAGCACAAAGTAATCATAACTAACACCCACAGGGACCTGTATTCACAGGAAAGGACCCAGAAACATAGTTTCTAGTAAGTCAGAAAATTCTTCACCCAGAGTTTAAACTTAGGAACCCAAGATTTGTGCCAGACTTCTGTGGACAGTCCTGAATGAAGACAGTGAGAAGACAAGTACCCAGGCATCAGCCGACCATCTGGGAGCTTAAGTAAAATGCAAATGAAGAATTTTGTGCTGAACCTAGGAAACAGCCAGGAGAGAACTTGTCTTGCACTTGGCTGGTCCAGAGAGAACCAGACTCCTTGTATGATCCATCCATCACACAGAGTAGGAAGGACACCTGAGAACACAGTCAGGAGAATCCCCTACTGGCTGTGGTGCCAGAACTAAAAATTAGTAATAGAGGTGAACCCTTATGAGGCAGAAATGATGCTTTAAAGCAGAAATCCTGGGATCAAGAATTTCATTAGCAATATGGTAGGAGTCTATAAAACTAGGAGGTCAATGCTGAACCCTAGGACCCTAGAGTTTGAGACCTGCCAAGGGTGACCCAAGAGTACTGATTCACACCATTGGGTGTGAACCTCAAAGGAAACACAGCAAAGTAGGAGAAAAGTGGCCTCAAATAACAGAGTGCAGCACCTACGCCAGAAGCCACACTCTGACTCTGGGGTGCTACGCATTTCTGTCCTCCCACCCTGTCCTTCTCAAGGCTCACCCTACCTGGGTACAGGATTTCAAATGGTGCAGTTCCATCTTCACTTGTCTGTATTATTCCCAAAGAGCAACAGCCAGGAAGGCCATTGGCATAAACCTCTGTAAGAAAGACATTGATGTGAGCACCAGAGAGAAATACAAACCCTTGCCCTGACTGGAAGTGCCTGCACTGAGACGGAAATGCTTGATGGCTGCAATCCCGGTCATTGGCAAGATCCACATGAAGACACAAAGACAGAAACTCTTTTTCTCGGGACAACGCCAGGGGTTTGATCCCTGGCATCCCATATGGTCCCCTGAAGGCTGCCAGGAATGATTTGTGGGAGCAGAGCCAGGGATAATTCCTGTGTGATACTGAGTGTGACCCCAAAACAAAACTAAACTAAAAGAAACTCCTTTCTCTCAAAGGAAACAGAATGGGGTTGGGTTCAAGGTGTGAATAGGACAAGAGTGCTGACCTTGCTCGGTTTACAGGGAGGAACTGCACTCCTGAACCCCTGGGAGCCCAGGACAGGGGTACATTAGTTCAGTCCATCTGCAGGCAAGCAGAGAAAGGCCACTTGCACCCAGTCTGGTAGTGCACTGCTAAAAGTCTCAGGGAACATACCTTCTGCTGCTCCCCTGCCATATGGGTCCCCCATACCCTCCACTGCTAGGACCAACCTTTGTGCAAAGTAGGACTAAGCACTGGCTTTGAGGGATAAATGAGGTGAGGAATTGAATGAATTCTCAGTCATGACATAAGATCCCTCTCCAGTATGATTTCTTCTATGTATAGGATGGTGTCAGAAGTTAAGCTCAGGGGCCAGAGAGATAGCACAGCAGTAAGACACAAAAGGATAGTGGTTCGAATTCCAACATCCCATATGGTCCAACCGAGCCTGCCAGGAACGATTTCTGAGCATACAGCCTGGAGTAAGCCCTGAGCGTTGTCAGGTGTGACCCAAACACCAAAAAGAAGTTATGCTCAGATCCACGCCAAAATGTACATATATAATGTTTTTATTCAATAAGAACATTCTTTTTTTTGTTTTTGGATCACACCCGGCAGTGCTCAGGGGTTACTCCTGGCTCCATCTAAGAAATCGCTCTTGGCAGCCACGAGGGACCATATGGGTCACCGGGATTCGAACCGATGACTTTCTGCATGAAAGGCAAACGCCTTACCTCCATGATATCTCCTGGGCCCCAATAAGAACATTCTTATGAATAAGGTGTAAGAACACAGTGAAGGCCCTTCCACATTACCCAAATGAAAGAATTCTCTCCACTTTAAATTTTCTTCAATTTCTCTTTTGCAGCCATGCCAGGTGATGCTCAAGATTATTCTGAGCTCAGTATTGAGAAATACTACTGGAGGGTATGGGGAACCCTACACAATGTTAGGGGTCAGTGGTCTTCAAGGATGACACACTCCCAGTTGTACTATAGAGCAACCCATCCAGAAAAAAATTCATAGGAAAGAAATGAAGAGAAAAGGAAGTAAATGCCTCACCTCGTTCCTTAAGTACCTCAACAAGGTTGGAAGCAAACAGGGTGGGAGGGCGCTCAGGAAAATAAAATCTTGAAACACACTAACAATAAAGGGATTGAGAACACCTGGGCCAGAGGCCTCTGCAGTCCAAAAGAAGGTTGCACCCTCCCCCTCTCAGAGAGGCTACAAATGAATTTAAGGCCAAGGGATGAATGTCAAAGACTTCAACTGCCCCCCCTCCCTGACAACCAACCTAGCAACAGACTTCTTGACAGAATTGGAAAACCCCAGGAGGGCGGGTTGGGAGAACACCAAGAAAAGCCTACTTGGAACAAAGAATCCATTGCCAGGGGCCCTTGTGGCAGCAAATCTCCTCAGTCACAACTGGGGGCTTTCAAGCTTTCAATGTAGAATGTGGACTGGGACTGGGGTGAGTTCTTTCTGTGGATAAACCAGAGCTTTCTAGAGTAGAGAACACGCGTTCTCCTACATCTTTATGTTTCTGTTTTCCTGATTTGGGGCCTACATCCTGTTGGGATCAGGGCTGCCTGGGGTTCTGCAGTTAGAACTCTCTGTCAAGTCTGAATTTCTTGCAAAGCTCAGGTCCTCGATCTCCCAGTGATTTCCCTGGACCAGAGCCCGAGAGAGTGAAGGGGCAGATTCCCTCTAGGGCCGCCACCTCTTCCTCCCAACTCCTAGGATCCACCAGGGCCTCCCAGGCATCACTCGGTCTGTTCTTTCCTTGGTCATGTCTGGAAATTCCCGCTTGGGCTTTTTCAAGCCCGTGCTCTCCCTCTAACGCCCACTTTCCCGTAGGCTTTCGCATCTAGATCATTGTGGGGTGCCCGGACTGAACCCCGCTCACCCACTCGCCAAGACAAGCACCCTGTGCGGTTGATCCCTGGACCAACTGGCCTCTTTCTCGGCCTCTTCTAAGGAGAGGATCCGGGTCGTCACAGGAACAAATGCAACAAGATCCAACCTCTGCGCTCTGGTCTGCCCCACCTCTGGGCACTACCATCTCCCCCAGTTTCCCGGAGCGCCCCAGCATCTCACCTGGCAGTGAGCCTGGCCTCCAAGTGGTCAGAGCAGCCGCTCAACTGCCTGAGAGAAAGAACAGTCGTCCCTCCAAACCCCCTGCCATGGGGACCCGTTCCAGCCCAGGGTGCAGAGAAGGCAGCTCCAAAGAGCAGCCTGGTTGGGGCCTCAAAGGACTTGAAGCTGCAAATTGATGACGTCACATTTACGCCTGCTGACGTCTTAAAGAGATAGCCTTAGTTTGACTTCAGGCAGTTTTTTTTAATTATTTCACTCAGCTTTTATTAAAATAATTAAATTTTATTAAAATAATTAAAATAATGCATTTGGTTTTCAAAACAATTTCAATTTCAAAAAAATCAGGGAAATTGTGGTACTAGGGTTCCATGACATCAAAAAATAAACAGACCTGCCTTGACTTGCACACTTTCTTCCCGTGTCCACAAAACTGTTTATCTTACCTTGCTTTTCATGAAGTGTGCATTGTGACAGAATGGGCAGAAATGTGCCACTGTAGCACCTTCACAGCTAAACCTACTTTGAGTAGACAGCTACCTCTCATTCACTTTTTTTGGGGGGGGCACACCCGGTGACACTCAGGGGTTACTCCTGACTATTCGCTTAGAAGTTGGTCCTGGCAGGCACGGGGGACCATATGGGGAACCGGGGGATCAAATGCGGTTTGTCCTAGGTTAGTGCAGGCACTTTACCTCCAGCGCCACCGCCCAGGCCCCCTACCTCTCATTCAAAGATCCATCTGGTGGGTGACAGCTACAGTTTCCATAGCTTTGAAACCCCCACTTCTCTGGCTAGGGTGACAGCAAAGAGAGTAGGGCTTTTTAATATGGTCACAGCAGCATAAGCCATGTGTTTAAGCAAAGTGTTCTTTTTGTTGTTGTGGTTGTTGTTGTTTGGTTTTTGGGTCATACCCGGCAGTGCTCAGGGGTTACTCCTGGCTCCATGCTCAGAAATTGCTCCTGGCAGGCACGGGGGACCATATGGGGCACCGAAATTCGAACCAATGACCTTTTGCATGAAAGGCAAACGCCCCACCTCCATGCTATCTCCCGGGCCCCAGCAAAGTGTTCTTTAGAGGAATATCCCTGTGGCTGGGTCTCTGAATGTATTTATGAGGAAGAGTGTGAATAAATTTGCAAAAAACCATATCAGGGGGCCCAGGAGATAGCATGGAGGTAAGGCGTTTGCCTTTCATGCAAAAGGTCATCGGTTTGAATCCCTGTGCCCCGTAGGGTCCCCCGTGCCTGCCAGGAGCAATTTCTGAGCATGGAGCCAGGAGTAACCCCTGAGCACTTCTGGGTGTGACCCAAAAACCACAAAAAAACCCAACGATATCAGTTCATTGGAAAGATGGGAAAAAGCCTGGGATCAAATGCTCTATAAATGGTGGGACTCCACTAATCTCTTAATGTTTCTGCAAGCCAACTCCCATATCTCTATTTTATCAAAAAAAAGAAAAGTGCTTCGTGCTTTTAACAGAAAACCTCTGGAACATATGGGATTGATCAACATATGGGATGAATCACATGATCCAGCTATACCACTCCTAGGGATATACTCTAGGAACACAAAAACACAATAAAAATGCCTTCTACACACCTATATTCATTGCAGCACTGTTTACAATATCCAGAATATGGAAACTACCAAGATACCCTTCAACAGATTAATGACTAAGGAAACTATGGTAAATATACACAATGGAATATTATGCAGCTGTCAGAAGAGAGACATGAATTATTCCTATACATGGATGGACATGGAAATTAGTATGCTGAGTGAAATAAGTCAGAGGGAGAGAGATAGACTCAGAATAGTCTCACTCATCTATGGCTTTTATGAAAAATAAAAGACATTATTGTAATAATGCCCAGAGATAAGAGTGATAAGGGTTGGAAGGACCAGCTCACAATATGAAGTTCACCACTAAGAGTTGTGAGATCAGTTAGTGAAATAAGTACACCGATAACTATTATGACAATTGTAGTTAGTGAGAGAAATAAAACGCCTATCTCGAATATGCTGCAGAGGCCCAAGGCAGCCAGGACCAGGTGTTAAAAAACTCATATGGGGCCCATGGGGCCTGCCTGATGGGTCCATTTTTTTCCTTCGGTTTTTGGGACACAACTGGCAGTGCTCAGGGGTTACTCCTGGCTTATGCTCAGAAATTGCCCCTGGAAGCCTTAAGGGACCCTATGGAATGACGGGATTCAAACTACTGTCCATCCGGATTGGCTCTGTGCAAGGTAAACACACTACCACTGTGCTATTTCTCTGCCTCTCTGGTGGGTCCTTGTGATCACCCACAGAAGCCAATATGTAGAGTCTGATCGTCCTGGACTCAGGGAGAACAGAACAAAGTATATTTTTATTTCTTCTGGTTTCTGAGGACTACTGCCACCACCAGGGGTGTTTTAGAGAGAGAGCAAGAGTGTTTAATGGAAATTCACCTGCCAAAGACGTCCGTGATGGCTTGAGTTCAAAGTAGAAAGGAAAGGGAATAGGGGCCAGAGAGATAGCATGGAGGTGGGGCGTTTGCCTTGCATGCAGAAGGACGGTGGTTCAAATCCTGGCATCCCATAGGGTCTTATGAGCCAGCCAGGAGTGATTTCTGAGCTCAGAGCCAGGAGTAACCCTGAGTGCTGCTGGGTGTGACCCCCCCAAAATATGAAAAAATAAAGAAAAGGGAAAAGAAACAAGTAGGAAGTATCACTCTGATGCTTATCTCTGTTCCCCCACAGGCCAGCAGGCCTGCTCTGGTCACTATCCTAGGCTCCCCCCAAAAGGTCCAAATTTTTTATTTGATTTTGTTTTATATGTCAGGTGATGGCCTACAAAATCCATAATTGTTAACAGCTGCATTTTTCTTGACACTTCATTTATAGGGAAGAAATGAAACTGTTTACAGAACAAGACATATTGGTGGTTGAGCTGAAGAGATAGCATGGAAGTAGCCCATTTGGCTTGCATGCAGAAGGATGGTGGTTCGAATCTCTGCATCCCATAGGGTCCCTTAAGGCTTCCAGGGGCAATTTCTGAGCATAGCACTGCCTGGTGTGACCCAAAGTCATTAAAAAAAACACAACAAATGGTGTAACATTTTAATCAAACATACACCTTGCCTACTATGTCTAGCTAAGAAAGTGAAAACTCAAATTCTTTAGGGTAAAGGGGCAGCGAATACTTTCTAGCTGCCAGTATTGTGTAAGGTTATGCTGAACAACTTTTTCGCCTTTGGTTACAGACCCAGGAATTAAAAAGATGAACCCAAGTTCTTTTTTTGTTTGTTTGTTTGTTTTTTGGGCCACACCCAGTGACGCTCAGGGGTTACTCCTGGCTATGCGCTCAGAAGTCGCTCCTGGCAGGCACGGGGGTTAATATGGGAACCGGGGGATCGAACAGTGGCCTGTCCTAGGCTAGCGCAGGCAAGGAAGCAGGCACCTTACCTCCCGGCTCCCAAGAACCCAAGTTCTAACACATCAGGTAAGACTCTTGCCTTGCAAGCTGCCATCAGGGTTCAAGCCCTGCATCTCATGGGTGCTCAGGCTCCTGAGTGCAGAGCCCAGGGTAATCCTGTGTTGCCCCAGGTTAAACAAGGAAAAACAAATGAATCGAGACAAAAAATGACCAACGAATACAAACATGACCACTGAAAAATCATGGATATCTGAAAATGAGTGACTCTGAACAGCATTACTTTATTGAAGATGAATGTGATCAGGGCCAGCCTAGGTCTGGTGGTGGAGTGTTTGCAAAGGAATCTTGTTGATTTCTCTCCTAGGGGAACTTCTCCTTTCTTGGGCAGTTCACCTTCCCCCTTCTCCCTTTCTCCAAGACCTGCTGAAGCCCAGCTGAAGGGAAAACTGGTCCAGAGTGTGGGTATTGCTTTTTAGTGCCTGGAAATGCATTATTAGCTGGTACTTGTTCGTTAAGCCTCTGACCAGAAATGGAGTGATATCAGGGTCTCCTGATCTATTTCTGGAACTCTAAATGGCCTTGAATCTGGTTTCTTCAGACTTCATTTTTTTTTAAAAATTTCTACGATGGTAGACTTCTTTCTTGATCATTTCCTCTGGGAAAAGAGGGAGGGGAGCATCACCTGACTGTCCTTGTCCTTTCTGCTAGGTTTCTCCTTGGTATCCTTCCAGACATCATTTCTGCAGAACCTGAGAGCAAATATGTAGGTCTGTGGTGCAAGGTGGGTGTTTGGAGGGAAGATTTCATCTCTGGCCACCACAAGGCCACTGTATCCTGTTGGGCCTTGAGGGGAACTTGGGATAGATCTAATTTTTGCTGTGAAATTCAACAACCTTAAGGGCTGAATTATCACTTGGGTCCCTATATTCAGAGATTTTTTTGTTTTTTGGGTCAAACTGGCAACACTCAGTGGTTACTCCTGGCTCTATGCTCAGAAATCGCTCCTGTCAGGCTCGAGGGACCATATGGGATGCCAAGATTCGAACCACCAACCATCTGCATGGAATATATATACCTGGCCCCTACCTTACCTCCATGCTATCTCTCCGGCCCCATATATCTGAATATCTACTATATTCAGGTATTAATTTTTTTT
>PVKC010013577.1:0-22832 GCA_004027635.1 Crocidura indochinensis | reverse complement strand
TACCACAGTTTCTTTAGCCATTCATCTGTTGAAGGGCATCTTGGTTGTTTTCAGAGCCTAGCTATTGTGAATAGTGCTGCAATAAATATAGGTGTGAGGAAGGGTTTTTTGTATTGAATTTTTGTGTTCTTAGGGTATATCCCTAGGAGTGGAATAGCTGGGTCGAATGGGAGCTCAATTTCCAGATTTTGGAGGAATCTCCTTATTGCTTTCCATAGAGGTTGGACTAGAGGACATTCCCACCAGCAGCGGAGAAGAGTTCCTCTCTCTCCACATCCCCGCCAGCAATGATTGTTCTCATTCTTTGTGATGTGCACCAATCTCTGTGGTGTGAGGTGGTATCTCATTGTTGTTTTGATTTGCATCTCCCTAATGATTAGAGTCGAGGAGCATTTTTTCATGTGCCTTTTGGCCATTTGTATTTCTTTTTTATCAAAGTGTCTGCTCATTTCTTCTCCCCATTTTTTATGGGATTAGATGTTTTTTTCTTGTAAAGTTCTGTCAGTACCCTGTATAGTTTGGATATTACCCCTTATCTAAAGGGCGTTGGGTGAATAGTCTCTCCCACTCGGTATCCTGGACACTATTTCTTTTGAGGTGCAGAAGCTTCTCAGTTTAATGTATTCCCATCTGCTTATCTCTGCTTCCATTTGTTTGGAAAGTGTAGTTTCTTCCTTGAAGATGCCTTTCATCTCAATATCATGGAGTGTTTTACCGACGTGTTGTTCAACAACATTGTGGCAGACAACCAAGCACCAGTCAAAGGAGAATGGGTTTTCTAGAAATGAACCTTTTCTAGGACACTATTTTGTGTAAAATGGAAATAGGAAATTATTGATGTTTTAAAATGCTGTTTTCTTTCACCTTGCATAAATGTAGAAAAGTATGACATCATGCATGATGCTATAACATAGAAAAATCAGCTTATTCTTTGTCTGAAACAAGAGACATTCAATTTGACCTGGCAAAAAAAGTCTGAGGAAGTTCATTCTAGAAAAGAAGTTCAAAAAATTCAGCTTTGGGGGGCGTGGGCAAAAAAAAAATTTAGGTTTATTAACTGCACAATAGGACCAGGGAGAACATATGCATGTGCAACTTGAACTGAATATAAATTATTCATGATTACTTTATTTATTAAAATTACTTTTCTATATAATATTTAAAACAGAACACCTCATTTGCATTTATTCTACCTATCAATTTCTTCTTATCATTATTATTATTATTATTATTATTATTATTGGTTTGGGGGCCACACACTGATCGCTAATGCTCAGGGATTACTCCTGGCTATGCACTCAGGAATCGCTCCTGGCTTGGAGGATCATATTGGACACCAGGGGATCGAACTGCACTCTGTGCTAGGCTAGTTGGGCAAGGTAGATGCCTTACCATTTGCGCCAGCATTTTGGCCCATGCTTTATTATTTTTAAATGTGTTTTATTATGTATAATATGTATGCATATTCGTGAACTAGGGTTTTACTTGCTTGCAAGTATGTTTTAAGAGTACATTTAACATACCACCCTTACCTTGACTGTAAGTTCAAAATTAAGTTATCAACAGGAGGATTCCTTCCGTGAACTCTGTTTTTGGTTGATTGTCCTTCCACCGTAACTTTACCTTGTCCTATTTCTTTACATCAATGTTCACATTATTAAAAATAAAAAAAAAGAGAAAAAAAAGCATACCACCCTTACCACCACCAACATGCCAAAATTTCTTCATAGGTCACTTCTTGTCTCATACGCATTTGGTTGATAACCAATGTTCTGTTATCATACTCTAAGTTTCTTTTTAGTGGTTGGGTATTTTTTAAATTCTCTGTCTCAGTTTATTCTCATCACACTGATGAATGAGCACATCTGTTCATTGTCTTTGTACTTATAATTTTACTGATCCTGATCTTCACCAGCTCCATCTACCTTGTGATTAATACAGTGTCTCCTTTTCGTATGGCTACGTGGATTTCACTATGGATATTGCCTCCATCTTTATCTTCTCTCTGTCATTGAGCACTTGGATTGTTCATAGTTACTGACTTTATATATTACACTTTAGTGAACATAGGTAATATATTTTACTTTTTTGTTTTAGAAATAATTAGTAGTGGAATCTATATATCATCTGGTAAGTTTTATTGTGTTTTTTTTTTGTTTTTGTTTTTGGTTTTTGTGTTTTGGGCCACACCCGGTGACGCTCAGGGGTTACTCCTGGCTATTCGCTCAGAAGTCGCTCCTGGCAGGCACGGGGGTCCATATGGGGAACCAGAGAATCGAACCGTGGTCCGACCTAGGTTAGCGCAGGCACCTTACCTGCAGCGCCACCGCCCGGCCCCTTATTGTGGTTTTTAAAAGAAGTTTCTGTATAGTTTTACACAGAGATGGAACCAGTTTATCTTCCCAGCAATGGTGAATGAGGACATTTTCCTATCTGCATTTTGATCAGCATTGGGATTTTATTTCTAGCTTTTTGGATCTAAGCCATTCTAACTAGTATGAGGTAATAGCTCATTTTCTTTTTAATTTGCATTTTCCCATACATTTGTTTTATACCTATTTTCTACCAGATCTAAGATGTAATAACTAACATATAATAAATTATATTTTTGAGTGTAATATCCAACTATATTAGTAAAATCCAAAAGTTTGGTCATTTGACTACATTTCAATTACATAGCATTTCTATCATATTTGAAAGATCTTTGGCAAATTTTTATGGTTATTCTTTATTTCCTGGGAAATACTAGTCCACATTCTTAAGATTGTGAAATGATGGTGAGATGATGAAATCCAGAAAAAGGTCCTCTGTTGAGACAGAATGTTGAGACAATCTTAGATATCTTCTATTAAGTAAAGAATTTAAGACAGGGGTAGCACTTTTTGGTACATTGGTGACTACTTTGGTTAGGGAAAGTTTCCAATTGTGATGTCTTACTATGTTTGAGTCAACATTTCTCTCTCAGTGTTTCTCATTAGCTTTAGGAGTAGCCTCAGAACTGAGGCACATCTGAATTTAATTTCTGGTTCCGGAAATTAAGAGTGGCCATGGGAAAAAATAAACTTATAAACCTTGTGACCTACGAGTCACAGTCACAACTTACACTGAACTGATGAAGTATCATCATTTTAGCTCTTGGGGGAGGAATTTATTAAGATCATTCAGTGTAAAAATGGACCATCAGAATTTTTAAGTAATTTTATCATTGTGAGAATCCATTAATGCATCAGGAATGCAGGATAAACAGAGGCTGTATCTGCTCTCTAAGTGAGTCGTGATCAATTTAATTTCATCCACACCCCTACTGCCTACCTCTATAACTCTAATTTATCTCACAGCTTCAGATAATCCTTTTCTGTAGCTAGGTCAGATACATTGGAAGGCTGACTGTCACTAAATATTTAAGAATGTATCCTACAAAATTAGCTTAAGCTATAAAACTGAGATTTTTTTCCATTCTTGCTGTATCCCTCTGAGATAATTGGTGCTATTTTTGAAGGAGAAAATGTAAAGAATCATGTAGTTTTTGTCAAGCCAAAACAAGCAGGTCAATATATCAATTGTATTATAGAAATTATTAAATGTGAAGAGGGTAAGGATCTTTCTTAGGGATTAGCAAACAAAATAAAGACAACAATAACCAAAATACAATAGTCATTAAGAAGGCAATGATGTCAAAGAAGTTACTAGAATAAAGTAATCATTGAAGCACTGTGTTTGCCTCACTAAAAGTCTCTATTTCCTGCCAGTGCTTGAGGTATGACCAGCTTCCTCAGCATGTTGCAGACCTGTTAAATTTTTGTTCTATTCATTTCTTCCTCTTGTCTTATTTCCCTCTGTTGACAACATGTTTTATCAGTAACATGTCATTTACAGTTTTTAATCAGTGTGGTATACCAAACTGAATCCCAGAGCCATCATCTCATCAAATATTTCCCTCCTCATATTATTGTTTCTAGTTTTAGTGAGATATACTCGACCAATCATATTGTATGTCTTCAGGTTGTATAGCACAATAATTTGTTATATTTATGCATTTTAAGAGTTTACCATAATCAGATTAATTAACATCTCCATGTCAAATAGTTTGCCTTCTATTGGTGTGGTTACAACATTCAAAATCATCTACTCCATCTCCATCCATGTTAACTTTACCCTTTATTTATTTTCTTAGTAATAAGTGTAGAATTTTTATATGACTGAAACTCAATCAAGAACAACTTCCTAATTGTGTATTTCAAAGTGATCAAATTAAAAACTGAAAAAGGAGATGTATAATTTTATTTTTAGTCTTTTAAAAATGATTAAAAATAGGATGTATTGCTGGTCTACAAGATGTAGGTTTGGGGTGTATGGATTTATAAGTTCTTATCTGAATATTTTATGTATGTTGACCATCAAAAATTTAGGTTTTGTTTATCTCGGTTCAATTGATCAATTAGTCTGAAGGGAAAGTCTACTGGCCTGGGAGCCCAGGGAGCTTAACTGGCCTGGTTAGTCTGATTGGATAATCTACTCCATCAGCTGGATGCCATGGAGGATCAAGTCCAGAGAGATCCTGCCTGCTGCCTCCTGAGCTGTCTTCTGCTAAACTGTTGCATTAGCTTCTGCTGTCAACGCAATACTTAGTCACTCTCTCTAGCTCTCTTCTCTCTCTCTCTCCTCTTTTGGTAACATTAAAGGTTACATTTTTATTACATTTGCAGCCTCAACAGAGTTGAACCCTGTATCTTGCAGGATCTAAAAGCAGAGACCTCAACACAGAAACAAAGATGGCGAGTTGTTGTATGGATGTTGAAAGAGAAGAAAGAGAAAAAAGAAAATGAGAGAGAAAATATTTTTAAATGGAACAAAGTGAAGAGAGTAAGAGAAAGAAAAGGGAGACTCATTTTTAAATAGCTTAACTTACAAGTTGCACTTGGGCTTATATTACAAGATGAAAAAGATGAAAAGAGAAACTAGTAGAGAATTCTTCAGCAACAGAAAGGCAACTGTGACTGTCCTGCCCCCTTGAGAAAAGAGAAACGAGTGTGAAATTGGCCAAGAACTAAAGACTCCGATGCCTATTCTGTCCCTGCTATGTAGAAACTATGCAACGCATCCTCTTGTTTTCAGACAGTTCAGCTGCATATAAAATGTACTAGAATTATCTTTCTCTCCGTTTGGAGAGAGAGATAAGAACCCAATTTTGTTCACTAGATAGATAACAGAAAGTTAAAACTCTGTGGCCGAGCGATAGCTTAAAGGGAGGGCATTTGCCTTGCACGTGGCCTACCAGGGACCAACCAGGGTTTGTTCCTTGGCATTCCATATGGTCCCCTGAGCCCGCGTTAGTAATTTCTGAGTGCATAACCAAGAGTAACCCCTGAGTGCCTTAAGCTCTGACCCAAAAAACCGCTTCCCCCCAAATAGTGGAAACTCTGACAACCCCACTATGTATCCCTTGTCAGCAAGAAGTAGCTAGATGACTTCATTGCCCTAGGATCTGAAACTTTTTTGATATTTTTGAGGATAGGTGTAGCTTTCGTAGTTTAATATGTTACTATTTATGCCGTTCCTAAGTAAACATTTTTTTCATTTATACCCTATATTTCCCCTCTTGGCTCTGGAGCTTTTATATTTGTACTGCAAGAAAAGGTGAGATGACATTCGCAAACTCCCTGGTTCAAGGAATATTCTTTTAACCCGAAAAAGACTGTCCTGTCCCTGACTGCTCTCCCCTGAGCACTGAGATAATCCTCCAGAGTCGACTTACTTGGAAGCAATGTAAAGCAATACTTGAACAACACTGTTATTTTATTTATTTACTTGTTTTGTCTTGCTTTTGACAAATCGTAAGGGGAAATATGTAGAAATCCAGATATAATAACTGTGTTACTATATCTTTAAAGGGTTATGACATCACTTATGAAACACCCCCAGGAACTGACAACTGAGGGCAGTTAAGACTGAAGATTTAGGGGGCTATACATATAGCATGGAGGTAGGGCATTTGCCTTGCATGCAGAAGGATGGTGGTTCGAATCCAGGCATCCCATATTGTACCCCAAGCCTGGTAGGAGCAATTTCTGAGTGTAGAGCCAGGAGTAACCCTGAGAGCTGCCGGTGTGACCAAAAACAAACAAACAAACAAAAACAAAAAACAAACAAAAACAAGACTGGGGATTTATAGGAAAAGCCTTAAGGTCAGAAGAGGAGCTTGAGGGGAGAGAGCCTACTGGCCGGCCTACTACCCAATCACCCATCAGCCAAATACTATGGAGGATAAAGTCCAGAGAGTATCTGTCTTACTGTTTTGTTGAATTGTCTGTCTGTTGAACTTTCTGCTTAGTGCTACTACCTCCAAATTTTGTGTCTGCTACACCATGCTCTCTCTCCCTCTTCCTTCTCTCCCTTGCCCTTCCTCTCTCCTCCCCCCATCTCTTGCTGTCTCTGTATCTCTGTCTCTATCTCTTTCTCCCCTCTCCACCTCTATACCTCTCTCCTAGTCTCAATAAAAGTAACAGTTTGGCCCAAGAGCTCAAGACCCCCTCTCTTGCACTCCCAATTTTGACATTAAAGGATACATTTTTGTTATACAATACCATACTATTTTAATGACTACTGCTTTATAGAACAATTTAAAGTGGGGAAAAGTGATGCCTCTCATCTTCTTTTTCCCAAGAATTGCTTTGACTGTAAGTGGATGTTTATTGTTCCAAATGAATTTCAAGAGCGTTGTTTATTTCTTTGAAGAATGTCCTGGGTATTCAAATAGGGATTGCATTGAATCTGTACAATGCTTTGGGAATTATCTCTATTCTGGTGATATTGATTTTCCAAGTCCATGAGCATGTCTTTATTTCCTTGTGTTCTCTTTTATTTCTTGAAATAGTGTTTTACAGTATTTTTTCATATTGCTCTTTCACATCTTTAGTTAAGTTGACACTAAGGTACTTGATATTCTGGAGGATAATTATGAACAGGATTGGTTTAATTTTTTATGTCTCTTTCTTCACTTTCATTATTTTTATATAAAAAAGTCATGTATTTTTGCATATTATTATTTTTTTTTGGTTCACAGCCGGCAGTGCTCAGGAGTTACTCCTGGCTCCATGCTCAGAAATTGCTCCTGGCAGGCACGGGGGACCATATGGGGCACTGGGATTCGAACTGATGACCTTTTGCATGAAAGGCAAATGCCTTACCTCCATGCTATCTCCCGGGCCCCGCATATTAATTTTTATCCTGCCACTTTACTATACAAATCTATTGTTTCTAGAAATTTTTGGTAGTCTCTAGAACTTTCTAAATATAAATATATCTAGAAATATATATTTATATATTTGTACTCAATGGTGGAAAATATATACAAGTATAATATAATATTTCCATGTTGCTGAAATTTTATATCATGAACTAGTGCTAAAGCTTGTGAAATGCTTTCTCTGCATCTATTGATATGATTATATTATTTTTCTTTTTTTCTTTTGTTGATATGGTTATTATATTGATGGACTTGCATATATTAAATCATCTTTGCATCTGTGGAATGAATCCTAATTTGTCATGGTGTATGAGCTTCTTGATGAGCTGTTGGGCTAAATTTGCTAGTATTTTGTTGAGGATCTTTGCATCTTTGTTCATCAGCAATATCAGTGTAGTTCTCATTTTTAGTGATGTTTCTGTATGCTTTTGGTATCAAGGCAATGTAGCTTCATAGACATTATTTGGGAATGTTTTCATATCTTTAATTTCCTGGGAAGAGCTTGAAAAGGATGTCAAAATCAGGGTGTCATGGAACGTCTTCTGGCTTCATCTCACTGTTAAGTGACAATGAAAGAAACCCTGCCCTCAAAGCAAGTTGTTGCTATTTCCAAGTCATCAGGATGTCATATGAACCAACCTGAAGCAAATCAGTGCCAGGGCAGCATTAGTGCCTTCCCTGGTAGAAATTTGATTTCTGGTTCTGGAGCAGAAAGCCATGTCAGCTCCATAAATGGAATCCAACGTTTGGAGGTGAATGGCTATTGTCCAATCTTCTGAAGCCTAAGCCAAGTCACTGTGACAAATGTTCAGGGTAAAAGGCCACACGGCACTATAAAATTCATGAATTCCTATTTGTATTAGATAAGAACTTGTTTCTAGGGGCCCGGAGAGATAGCACAGTGGCGTTTGCCTTGCAAACAGCCGATCCAGGACCAAAGGTGGTTGGTTCGAATCCCGGTGCCCCATATGGTCCCCCGTGTCTGTCAGGAGCTATTTCTGAGCAGACAGCCAGGAGTAACCCCTGAGCACCGCCGGGTGTGGCCCTTGTTTCTAAACATAAGATTTAATGTTTCTGTGCAAAAATAAATGCTGTCACATGATAGTACCAGTGCATATGGGCATAAAAATAACAAGCTGAATAATTCCTAGAACCTGGTTCTAACATGAACTCAGGACTCAAGAGAATTTTTTCTAGTAGAATTTCCTACTAAGCATATCCAAAAAACAAAAACAAAAACAAAAAAAAAACGAATGGGCTAAACTACCTCTGCCTAAAGATATAGACATCCAAAATTATACATATTAAGGAACTACATCTAAATAGAAATAGCAAAAGATTTGTAGGAGCCAGAAAGATATCATGGAGACAGGGCGTTTGCCTCACATGCAGAAGCGATTTCTGAGCATAGAACCAAGAGTATCCCCTGATCGCTGCCGGGTGTGATCTTCCGAAAACAAACAAACAAAAAAAAGGGGGGGGAAGGATTTGTAGGGACAGAGTGATAGCAGTAACATGTTTACCATGCACATGGCTGATCTGGGACAGACTCAGGTTCTATCCCTGGCATCCCAGAATCCTCTAAACCTGCCCTGAGTTCAGGGTCAGAAGTAACTCCTGAAAGTGGCCAGGTGTGGCCCAAAACAACAAATAGGTAGAGAAAAGAATTTGTAAATAGGTAACCAGGGAGTGGGTGGAAGAAAAAGTTATATGTAACAAAGGGAAGTACTATATCCAACATAGCCATTATGTATATTGCAGATGGACATTAGACAGACATACATATGGTTAACACATACTCTCTCTCAAACACACACACACACACAGTCAGTCAGAGTTCACTGAGTTCACAGTCATTGAATTCACAGTCACTGAGTCAATATGTTACAGTTGAAAATCTGACCCAGGTGGAATGGGTCAAAATGCTTAAAAAATATAAAGCTGGCAAGTCAAGAGAAAAGGTTTTCTATTTTCTATATAGTCACCCAGTCTTTTTAAGGGAGTTGTTTGCTTGAAGGATTGTCCTCCAACCTTTGACTTTGAACCTATGTTTGCTCTGAATATTTAAATGTATTTTATGCAACAGCAACATGTTAGATTCAATTTTCAACCCAATTTTGCCACTCTGTTCACTTACATGATACACTTAGTTAACATTGAGAGATGATTATCATAAAAATTTTATGTTATTTATTTTGTAGAATTTTGATGTATTTATGGGTTGTTAAAATAGTTAAAGTTGTTGTTAAAGTAGTTATTTTACTGTTAGTTATGATTCTGTAAAGTTTCTGAGATGTTGTTTATCTATGAAACAGTGTATATTTTCTTCAAATCTGAAAGAAAGTCTGACTGGATGAAGTATTTTTATTTTGTTGACTTTTTTTTTTTATTAAATCAGGCCTAGAGGGTGTTTTGTGATAATACTGTTGTGAATCTTCAGGATGCTTCTTTATAATTTTCCTTCATCTTGCTGCCTTCAGTATTCCATATCTGTGGTGTTCGTCATTGTTATTAGGAGGAAGTGTCTTGTGGTGCTTTTATTTGGGTCTCTTTTAGCCAGTACTCTTCGGGCATCCAGGATGTGGTTGCATGCACTCTTCAGCTTTGGAAACTTCTCAGCAATGATGTCCTTGACTATTGATTCTCCATGGGGTTTTCTTCCCATGTTGAATCCCATGATCCTTATGTTATTTCTGTTAAATTTATCCCAGTGTTCTACTGTTGTCTGTTTCCTTTCTTTGATGATTTTTTCCCATCTTCTGATTGTTTATTTTAAGGCTTTTTCCAACCTCTTCTGTTTTATGGAGTTGTTAATGCAGTTCATCTTCAAGTTTAATGATTCTGTCCTCCACAGTTTTTACTCTGTTGGTGAGGCCATCCAGTGAGGTTTTAATTTTGCATACCAAGTTTTTCAGTCCTGTTATTTCTGTTTACAGGTTTTTTTTTTTTATTTCTACTTTCATAACCTCTTGGGTCTTATGGGCTGTTCTTTCTATTAGTGCCATGATTTCTTTGATTCTTTGAGCATCCTCCACATTTCTTCTTTAAAGTTCTTGTCAGAGAAGCTATATAGTTGTCTGGTACTAGTTGAGTCTTCTAAACTAACATCTTCTTTCACTAAGCATGGAGGTGTTCTGTGTTATTTCCCTACTGTGACTTTGCAGTGTGGTGGTGTTTTACACATGTATTGTGCTGGGGCTCCCTGACTATGAGAAATAAATCACCACAGAGCCTAGTGGCTACGCACTTCTCATGACATGTTGGGCCTACATATTTGATAGTGGTGGTGGCTAAGATGGGAATGTGGGTGTAAGGTGCTTTCTCACCTATGGGTAGGTCCCTGTGTGGGCTGTTCCTTCTGCAGCAGAAAGCAATGTGTGTTCAGTGGTGGCAGTGACTGCAGTGAGACAGCAGTTTTAGGTACTGGAGGCTGTTCTGAGGGGTAGTGGCCTCAGGGTGCTGGCCATTCTATTCTTTACAATTCAAGTTATCCCTTTCACACAATATTTCATTAATTTTGAATAGCCTCTAATCTGGGATATTGAAAAACTACAGGTACTATTCTAATTTTATTTTTTAAATAAAGACATTGAGATTCTGAGTTACTTGTGCAAGCAAGTTACCTCCTGATTATCTCCAATTATTTCCAAAATACCTCCTGACTTCTACACCTACCTCCTAACTACCTCCATCTACCTCCTAATTAATGGAGTCAGAATTCATGCTATTTCTTTTTGGCAAGGAAGTTAAATACCTTTTCAGGCACAGAGGAGGTTGAAACTGTCCATTGACAATCTCTGTAATGTCTGTAGGTTCAACAGAGAGATCCTGGTGATTTTTTTAAAATAGAGATGTATTTTCATCATGACCATGTTGGGATGTTCCTTGGACTATATTTGTTCAGGGTATATGGGCCTCACTATTGTCCCTTTTCAAGGGAAATGTACCTCGTGGATTTCTGAAAGTTCATGGGTCATCTATACAAATTTAAGGACATCTGAAAGTTAACAGATAGCTTTGTTGATCCTAGTGATGGCCAGTGCATTAGTCTATTCAAATTATCATACAGAATTCCTAAAACAGGAAGTTTACAAAATATTTTGATTTTCCTATTTTGGGAATCTCAAAGCCAAGGTCTCTCTGTGACTTGTATACTACCACCTTATAATCTTTTTTATTTTTTTATTCTTTGGTTTTGGGCCACACCCGGTAATGCTCAGGGGTTACTCCTGGCTATTTGCTCAGAAAACGCTCCTGGTTTGAGGGACCATATGGGACGCTGGGGGATCAAACTGCAGTCTATCCTAGACTAGTGCTTGCAAGACAGACACCTTACTTCTAGTGCTGCCACTCCAGCCCCGCACCATATCTAGAGTAGTTTTCTCTGCAAAGACTTTGGTGCCCCTTCCTCTTCTAAGGATACTTGCCCATGAGTTAGAGGCACTTTGCTCTTCTAACCTCAAGCATTAATTGTTTCTGTAATTTTCCTATATCCTTATAGCATCTCATTGGGCTTCAATATATGAATTTGATGAAGACACAAATTTGTCCAGATCACCTATTATACTTTTTTGTGATTTGTACAGTATTTCTTATGCCACATTTTAACATATAAATAATATATAATACAGATACAGTGATATTCTGAGCATTATCAACCATAGAAGCTATAGTTAAACCCTGTATGCATCCATGGGTTATAGGAAATTATTTAGATGACCCCTACTTGATGATTTAAACATACTTTCTGACTAATAAAGTTACCAGTTTCCAGGGCACTCACATAACTACATAGTAAAATGAATAAACTTATTTAATTTCAAATGATATTGTATACACTTTCAGTGAAGAAATATTTGTTCTTATTTCTCTGGAGAAATAAAAAACATTAAGCACAAAACTACTTTAAAATGTCAGTTAGGTTTTAGTAAAAATCATTATTAAATGTTGTATATTCACTTTAAATCTTACTGGGTAACTAAACATTAAAGTAAAGGAGAAAAATCTATATTGGTCTAATTTGAATTATATGTTCTTCTCAACAAGTATAATTGCTATTGACTGCCTAAAGCAGCATTGTCTAAGTCATGAATAATCATAAAACACTGCAATTGGCACAGAAGAATCGGAAAAAAAATCACAAAAAAAAACACACACAAGAAATACCAAATGCCCCTCTCCTTTTTATATGACCCCCAAACGAAACAAAATGATTTCATTACCTTAGATTATATGACACATAATAATCATGAAGAGTCTCATTTATAATAGATAGTATTTCACTTGGGTTTGACATTTTATTCTGGAGTGATGCTCCCTTGTTACTATATATATGGTATTAATAAAAGAAAAAGGCCTTTAGTATTTTGTCCTCCCCTCTCATTAGCTAGTTCCTAGTTCAAACATAGTAAACATAGTAATACAAATTTTCCTTTAACAGAATATTTCTCCATAACCTCCAGAAGTTGGCACAAGTTGAATGCTGTGAAGTTAAGATTTAAAATCAATAAACTTCAAGCCTGAGGGGTATCTCTAATTACTTTGTAGAGCACATTCACTAAATTGTCTTGAGATTGGTCTAAGAGTTTGACCTAAAACCCTCAAGAGTTTAGGCTCCTGGTAGAGTCCGCCTCTCTGGATATTAGGTTAAAATAACACACGTGCCATCTAATGGCTTGGTAATTCTTGAAAAGAATTCGATTAATTTGCAAGTCAAGTATCTTAAAATTACAATGTTAATATTGTAAATAAATATCATTAGCTGTTTGCAAAGATGATATTATTGTTTCTGGAGTAGTTTTATTATTTTAATACTGTATTATTATTGTAGCATGCAGTAGTGCCAGGAAAAATGATTTCTCTCTATTTGCTCTGCTGACCTTGGGGTAGACCATTAATTCCTTGCTGGGGGGTGGGGTGGGGGGACTGTGCTGTAGGCTGTAAGATGTTTGGCAACATCACTGTTGTCTATCCACAAAATGCCACTAGATGCCAGTAGCACTCCCCTAGTTGTGATGGCCAAAAATGCCTCCAGACATTTCCAAATATCCCACGGGGGCAAATTTTCTATGCAGTCACTTTCCTCCCCAGCCCATGCCCAAACCCTTCTAGTTGAGAACCTGTCTTTGAAGTTCACAGCAAGATGGTAAACACACAGAGCAAAGGTAAATCCCAGTTGGAAGCAGAAAAAAATGCATTTGTTCCTCAGAATATCCTACAGCTGTTTGAAATGATGGAAGGCGAGGCCTAGACACAGCAAAACCATGTTTCCAGAGCACCATTGATTTCTTCTTTTCTAAGACTCTATAAAGGCTCTAGGAGACCACTTGAGCAGTTTTCCATGATCAGTGCAAATTAGGACTCTGTTTGGCCAAATTAACAGCGATCAGGTATATGAAAAACATGATTTAGGGAGAGAAAGGTTCTTGAGTATTGCTAGTGAAATTGTATTTATAAAGTCAGTGGATAATTTTAGTTTTACTTACAATCATTTATAAACTAAAGAGATCATTGTTACCAGGTAGAAATATACATTTCTCACACATCTCTGTCTCAGGAAAATTGTCTGATCCCAGCATCATAATGTTGCAAAATAATGTTGTATTTTTATTATTTGTAGTTTCAGTCTCATCCGCTGTTCCGTGGACTTTTGATGAATAGTGGGTATTTCTTAACTATTTTTATATTATCCATGCTCAGCAAAAGAAGGGATCATTAAAAAAGTGCTGGCTAAAAAATAAGTAAATACTACACTTGATGTTTTATTTTCAAATATTTATTAGGCAGTTTGAAATACCAGACTCTGAAAATAGTTTTAAAATTTCCTCTGACAATTCTGGGTCAGGTGGTACTTAGAGGCCTCATAAACAAGTAGCTGGAAAAACAACAAGATATTTAAAAGTGTTAAAGAATAGAATAAGGCAAAGTTACTTTCATAAGCAGTTCTAAGATGTACTTACTCAGTGAACATTTGGATAAAAGAGCAATGCTTTATTTTGTAAGCAATGACTTGAATTTTTCTCATCAGAGTACAATTCTCTGTAAAATTATACTTAGAAGATCAATTTTGGTTATGATAATTAAAGAGGAAACATAGATACTGCCTATTTCCTTCTTCCATTCACTATAAACAAAACAAACAAAAAATTAGGAGCAGAATTGCTAAGTTGGAAGTCTAACTAGAATTAGGCAAAGTCTGAGATCAAGTTCCAAACTTGGAACTTCGGGGGGAAATCACTTACATCATATACTTAATGAATGAATTCCCTTGCGTAAAATAAATAAATGTCTTCAAATCACTCAAAATTGAAAAGTTTGAACCAATGTAGAGCTATTTCTTGTCTTTTTTTGTTTGTTGGTTTGTTTTGGGGGGCCACACCTATTTGACACTCAGGGGTTACTCCTGGGTAGGCACTCAGAAATTGCTCCTGGCTTGGGGGTGGGGGGACCATATAGGACTCCTGGGGATTGAAGGGCTGTCCATCCTAGGCTAGCACTTGCAAAGCAGATGCCTTACCTCTAGCGCCACCTCTCTGGTCCCCTATTTCTTATCGTTTTGTAGGTCAGAGGTCTAAAAGGGATCTTACTGGGTACAAGCTGCCAACTGGTTTAAGTTCCCTTTGGAACCTTATCTCTTTAGATGCTTCTCACATACCTTAGTATCTGACCTATTTCCACTCTCAAAGACAGCAGTAGAACATTTCTTAACCCCATCTCTGCTGTCATTCCTCATTCTCTGACCACAGCCAGAAAAAAATAGCTCTAATTAGGAATTGAAATTATTAGATGGTGATCATCTAAATAAATACATGGAAATGGACTCATCCCAAAGTTATATTCATAGTCATATCTTCAAAATATTTTTGCCATGACAGTTAACATAATCACATATTCTAGAAATTCAGATGTGGCTATCTTTAGAGAAGCATTATCCTTACTACCTTATTGATAAACTAAAATGGTCTTAGGTAGTTATTAATTACTAAGAGAACTTTAGTCTTAAGCATCTGTAACAACTAACTTCTCTGTGGCTTTTCCTGAAGAGACTGCTATGCCCCCACTCTCCACTCCCAAATGAAGAGAGCCAGGTATCATATAATGTCATCCAGAGGTTCTTATAAATGATGACTTCAGGCCAAAGTATATTTAATATGGACAAGAGAGTTGAATAAATTCATTAATTGAATGTTAGCTGGCTATTCTAAAAGTTAGATTGTATGTATTTCATTTTCCGAATATTTAAAATAATACTAGACTAAAAGATCTTATTCAAGAATCTGCTGTATGTGAAAAGAGGCTTTGCATTATGACTTGATTATTTGTAATTCATAACCTTCCCTGAGAATAAGAACATGAGAGACAGGTTCAAGGGAAGCATGGATTATTTGGTTTACTCATAAATAAGAATTTCCCCCATTAATGACTTTGGAGGAGGATTGTTAAAGGCCCTCCGAATAGCATCACAACACTGAGAAGCAGAAGATTAAAAATAAAGACAACACAGATTATCTTTCAAGAGCATTGAAATTCTAGAAATCATAACAACAGTGTGTGTGTGTGTGTGTGTGTGTGTGTGTAAAACCCAACAGATACTAGTCACCGTACTATCTCAGAAGCAAGTCTTGTATTATAAACTACTTTTTTTGCCTTGGCATTTTTAGCTTTTTTGCATTTAAAATAAGAAAAACAGCTCTTTGGTTGCATGATGTTGAGAATGTGCATGACACCCTCTGGATTTAGGGTTAGTATTTATTGTTTTGACAGGGAGAAAGGAGAAGAGAAGTTGAGTGATATATCACTCCTTCTATTTATGAAATGGCTTGAACACATAAAAGCTTCCTTCCCAGAAAACAAACAAACAAATAAATATAGTCCTCCACAGCCAGCAATTTTGTAACCAGGAAACTCTGAAACATTTGTTATGTTTTTCTTATCCTCCTCTCTAGTTTGACAACTTTGTGGGAATTACTCTACTTTGAAAATACTGTTTGGACATTTTTACTGCTCTGAAAAGCCAACTTGGTAGAAAGCAAGGTGAAGGAAGGAAAACAATTGAGTCAACAAAATGATTAGAAAGTCTTAGAATTTGAAAGTTTGGAAGGAATCATTTAGGTCATTTAGTTCAGCTCTTGAAGGAGCTTGGATTCACTCAGTAACTTCCTCCATAAGTGAACATCTATTTATCATAGGACCTTCCCTGGTCTTCACCATGCTCGTTTCTAGGGTCTCAATTTCTTTTTTTTTTTTTTTTAGTTTTTCAGGCCACACCCATTTGATGCTCAGAGGTTACTCCTGGCTAAGAGCTCAGAAATTGCCCCTGGCTTGGGGGGACTATATGGGATGCCAGGGGATCAAACCGCAGTCCTTCCTTGGCTAACGCTTGCAAGGCAGACACCTTACCTCTAGCGCCACCTCACCAGTCCCAGGCTCTTAATTTCTGATGAAACCAGGCACACTGTCTCTTCATCCAGGACAGACTTGAGATCTGATCTGAGATCAAAACTGAAAAGAAGAAACAAATCATCATCTGCTTACTCCCAATTTACCAAGAAAGTCTATCATCTCATATATGTGGCAATGGCAGAATTACTGCAACATCCAGTGAGATAATCATCAGTCAAACCTGAGCCACTGACTCATTGGATGTTGTGCTTTTAAGTCATTTCTATTCCATGCCATGTCAAGGGTGGATTTTTTTTTATCACTTTGAGTTTTATCTTTGAAGATTCAATTCTATTTCTCAGTCTTTCTCAATCTATCCAATGGCACTGGCTACATGAAGTTGGAAAACCATACTTCCTGCATTGTCATCCCAAGGATGGGTGTGTTTGCCAGGCTAACTACTTAGCCTGTCTTTGAGTAGCTCAACACAAATTCACTAATCAATATCTGGGTATATATTGAAAGGTCTAGCCAAGGGCTTGATGATGTCAAGAAATTTGATATTTGATTATTTTTGCCAATACATTTTAAAAATATTTTATATTGATTATGTTATTTGTTACCTGAAAAAAATAAAGAATTTAAAATGCTTTTCTGTGAATAAATGATAATTCTATGAAAATGGTAGAACTAGATTTTTAATAGGCAAGTGATATTCCCATTGCAGATTCTGGGTTATAATTTGTGTGAAAATCTAGCCTAGAAGAAAATTCTAGCCTGTGCTGTAAGGCTTTGACTGCCTTTTAATTGGGAACTGTTGCTTAATTATGAGTAAGTTGAACATTAATATATGTAGAAAGTTACCATATTGGCATGATTTCATACTGGGAAGAAAAACAGCAAACAACAGATTTGATTTTGATTATGTAAGGTGAGGATAAGAGAGGGTTGCTTTCCATTTGTTTCTGTAAATGATTTGTGACAATTCATTTAGCTGCACAACTGAATTGAGTGATTAGAGGCTAAAATTAGAATCAATGTGGCATAAGGTTCACAGTTCCTGAGGCAGGTTCTTCTCACTTCTTCCAAAATACCTCTGAAGAATTAAAAAAGGATAGACAGACCCCAAGGAAATGGAACACCAAAATTAATATTCCACTAAACTCCAGAAGTTTGGACCAAAATCCACTTAGCCACATGTATGGACATGAATAAAGAGAATTTAAAGCATTATGCTGCTGGAAGAAGCAAATCTGTCTCAATGAGAGGTAGGTTGAGGCTTCATCCTTTTCCTACACCCCTTTCCACCTGTTTTATGAACTCTGAGAATTAACTATATTTCTGTGATACACATGTACCACTTTTGAGGTGACCTTCATACTATCTACACATTTTTCTGATTAAAAATATTCTTTCTATTCATGGACTGGACATAAAAGGGAAATAGAAAAGGATGAAGATGTACAATGAAATCTGAATTCAGAGATATTTTGTTGGAATTAATAAAGTAGAGCATCTGAAAGAAACATGCGAACTCATTCTATTATCCCATTATCTTAGCTCAACAGCCCCTATTGCATTTTTTCCAATTGCAAATTCTTCTAACATACTTGAAATAATTTCATCTCTTGCCATCAGTTTATAATTTTTAAAATTTGAAGATTTTACTTTTGAGTGTAAAATAATAGTAATAAATTAAAGCATTGCTTTTGCAGCAATGCCTCGCCCCACACTATAGGCACTTGACTCCTATCCTTATTCTACAACTATGAAAAACACAGTCCTGTATCTAAAAAAGTGAGTTAAACTGACATTACCATTCAATGTTCTGTTATATCAGGAAAAGGAAGATTCTATTAGCCTCCTTGGCATTATTCTATTATTTCCATATTAATTGATTCTGAACAATAAGTGGGAAGAGAGAAATAAGAGTAGCTGTGCTCTCCATTGACAAATACAATGATTGTTGACACATTACTCATTTTAGAAAAGGGAAATAAAGATGCGATATGAAATGATTTGTTCATTCATCTTGAAAAATTACCCTGCAAATGTCTTTATGAGAAATTTCAGATGTAGTATGCTATGTTGATTCGTCAGGATGACAGAAGCATTTATGAGCTCATGAGTCAGAAAACTGGATTAGGAAAAAGAATTAGAAGAGACTATATTGAGAACAGAAGGAGCTAGATGAATCAAGAGGAATAACAACAGAAAAATTGTAATCAGTAATGGGAGCAACAAAGAATGTGTTCTGGAAAATGGAAACAAGCACATCTATGGCCTTAATATTGGGAAAAAATTTAGTGTGCTAGAGGAAACAAAACAGTGAAAGAAGCTGGGTGAGAAGGAATAGACCCTAAAAAGAAAAACAGTTAAAAAGAGCAAACTTTTGTAGCCAATGTGCATTAAGAAAATGCCAGACCAATTCTAATGCAAACTATAATAAACTTTTACCCACGATACCTTCCCTATATCAATAACCTGTATTTCCAGAGTCAATGAACAAGTAAAAGAAGTCTTTAATATTAATGTTTGAGGAAAAATATTTCATTATGAAGACAAAATATCTGAAAATATCTCACCCACAGAAATAGAAAGGCCTTTTCTTAAAATAAAACCTGAGACAAGATCTGCGACAACTCTCCTGTATTTCCAAGTGCCAGAGAATCATAAAGAAATGATTTAAACATTTTTGGAGAGGGGAAAAATAATAACCAAGATTTTAAAATCTAAGTCAGTGCTACTTTCTGTGTGACCACAACCAACAGAAATTTGGATGCACAACTTTAGAATAGAAATAGTATACATATCACATGAGTGTCATACAAATTCTATTATCAGAACTGCCGAAAACTTTGACTGCTACTGATCCTACGTGGAAGTCGGTTCTAATTGTGTGGTTCATACACATGCACTGTATTAAGTTCAAATCAGGATTTAAGTGATCTTACAGAAATAGACTATCAATATTTTGTTACTATGTCGAGGGCCCAGTGATGCTCTAAATTGAGCTCTGTGATCTGAGCTCATACCAACATTCTAAGGCTCCATTATCTTTTCTATATAATAAGTTATTGGGGCTACATTTTTCTTCTAGCTTCACTAGTCCATGCCACGTATCATTTAAAAATTAAGCAGTGTACTGTAGTAATAAAGATGATGCCTTAACATCTGCTTGTTTTTAATGCTAATTTTTAAAATAAATTTCATGATCAAGGTGAATTACAAATCTTTCACAGTAATAGTAATATTTAAGGTACATAGTGACAATAAATCAGGGCCATTCCCACCACCGGTGTTGTTTTCCATCCACCCCTATTCCCAGCATGCATTCCATATCTCCCTCTCTTGCACAGGTGTGCTAGTGTTAACTGCTCCCCTCTGTGTATAGTTGTCGTAGATTGGGTATCAATTCTGTTGTCATTGACTTTGGGTTTGGTGTTTGAGTTTGATCATTTTTTATTTCCACTTAATGTTCATATAACTGTTTGGCTCAGGTACCCTCTATTTTCACCCCTCAATTCATGAGGCAGAACAAGATGATTCATATTATGTGGTTCTGTTGGAAAACAACAACAATAATAACAACAACAACAAAATCTAACCAATGAAATAACTGGGAGGATTCCTTCTAGAGGTTATAAACACCCATTTAAAAGAAGAAAGGGAAAAAAGAAAAAAAAAACAATCTTAAAGTCACAAAATTTTCTTTAGGCATACATGCTGATTACATGGTAGTGGGTTTCAGAGAAAGATCATCTTAATTTTGAAAAACTAATTAAAAAGGCCAACTCAGATCTTTGTCAAAATGCAAACAACTACATAAGTATGCTGTGGATGCATATACAAATGTTCTAGAAATTACAAGTAAAGCTAGATAAAGGTTTGGAAAGTTCCTAACCCTATACTATTTACTATACTATGTAATAGAGTTTAGGAAAGATACAGGAAGAATTTTTAATTCTGGACTGTGTAGGAATTTATAATACATTAATAATAATAAAGTCCTCCCTTAAAAAACGGACCCTGTTATTGAAAGAATATACACTTGCATAATTACCAATTAATGTGATAGGTAACAAAAACTTGCACTTGGAAAACAACAGGGAAGAGAACTTAAATGATATTCACACATCTTAATTAGTGTTATTAGTAGTATTTTTGCTATCTTTTATGAAAGCGATGGCATTACATGGCAAGGATCTTGTTACAAGCCAACTAAAAATCTAGGTTTGAGGCCAAGATCTTAAAAGTGATTTTAAGTTATGGTATCTACCTGACTAGAATGTTTCTCTAGGGTGTCATCTTTGCTAGGAGGTTTTCAAAACAATCAGCTATTGAGCCATACCTAAAGGTAATGGTGACTCATGTGTAGTACTATAGGAGTCCAATAAAATCAGGATACAAAAACACAAACAGACATATCTGAGGCCAAATCTCTTCTAACACGGGTGTCTTTGTGTCACAAATCAGTGATTTCAACATTTTTGGTGAAAAAATATGAATGCTTTATCTATGGACTTGGTATATAACAGACAAGAAAATGTTGACAAAAGGTTCTTAAAGTTGTTTTTTTAAAGGCCTATATTACAAAAACCTTTTATTATTAAAGAACAGTGAAACAATAGCTCCTAGTGGAACATAGCCAAGCTAATATAATTAAGTATAATTTATGCATACTATAATGGGCATATTATAATTTTTATTTCTCTGGAAGCTATAATGAATACTTAAATTTTGATGTTGGATTTTGTTCTAAACTGTATTACCTCCTTTAAACTATGATAGAGAGAAAACTGACAAATTGCAAAATAAAATGAACAAAAAATTGAGAAGCATCCATTTAGATTTCTTCTCTATAAATAATTATCTCTATATCAGTATAATTAATATAGCAATATTCTAAAGTGAATTATTTACTGGTTTTGCTTGTTACTTTATGTCACCTATTTAAAACTATAACTCATGGGCCGGAGCAGTGGTGCAACAATAGCGTGTTTGCTTTGCACTCGGATGTCCTAGGACAGTGCACAATTCGATTTCCCAGCATTCCATATGGACGTCAAGCCAGAAGTGATTTCTGAGCGCATATCCAGGAGTAACCCTTGAGCATCACTAGATATGGCCCACAAATAAAAAATAATAATGATAATAAAATAAAACTATAACTTATCTAAAGGGTATAATTTTGTAGATATGTCATCACTTATTTAACCCCTAAATGCTGCTGATATTATTTCTGATATTCTAACATGAAAATGAATATTATGATAATATGTTTCTTCATAAATTTTATTGAGGTTTTTATTAATCATCCATCTTTAAGACTTTTTATACTAGTATCACATAGTTAAATTATCTTCTGGGGGGCCGGGCGGTGGTGCTGTAGGTAAGGTGCTTACCTTGCCTGCGCTAACCCAGGACGGACCGCGGTTCGATACCCCGGTTCCCATATGGTCCTCTGTGCCTGCCAGGAGCGACTTCTGAGCGAATAGCCAGGAGTAATCCCTGAGCATAACCGGGTGTGTCCCAAAAAAAAAACAAAAAACAAAAAAAATTATCTTCCATATTTACCAACTGAATATAAAGGAATCCTTTGAAAGTTGAAAATTATTTTATATGCTTTTGTTTTTAGGGTGTGTGTGTGTGTGTAGAGTGTGTGCATCTCTGTGTGTGTAGTGTGTGTGTATCTGTGTGCATGTTTGTGTAGGGCCTTATATCTAGCTTTACTCAGATCTTACTCCTGTTTCTGTGCCTAGGTATCACTCCAGGCAGTGCTCAGGGGACCATATGAAGAGGCAAAGATCATAATCCTTACATGTAAAACAATCACCTATACCCCTGCACAATTTTTCCAGTCCTGTTTTCAATACTCTTCATTAGTCATGAGGCTGAATGTTTTCACATTTATTTGTTTATTGTGTTTTTACACTAGCTACTTTTAGATACTAGCTTGTCAATATTAATTCTCTTTTAATTAGGCATTAAGTCCACATGCATTAATGAGTACTTATTTATATTTAAACTTTATAATATAATGGAAGAATCAAGATCTCATCCTGTGCTATAGAATGGGCCATATGCTCAAATATTACCTTATAAACCACTTAGCTCCTCTAAGAATATGGCAATATCCACTTAAACTCTGAACAATACTAACTAGCATTTTGCTATTCAGCCATTTCATAATCACCTATTTTGG
>PVKC010013576.1:0-22852 GCA_004027635.1 Crocidura indochinensis | reverse complement strand
TTTTACCAAAAGTATTAATAAAGTAGGGAAATAGATAAACTGAACTTCATAAAATGTAAACTGTTTTAAAAGACAAAATTAAAATAGTTCACTAGTTGCAGAAAATATTTTCAGAGATTGTGACTAAAAGGATTGTTCTTGATATGTAAGTAAAGAGTAAAAGAACAGCACTTCTAAAATAAAGGATTAAAAATATTGTGATTGTGGAGCCACAACTGGCAATGCCCTGGGCTCAACACTCAGGACATAATCCTGTAGTTCTCAGTGGGCCATATAAAATGTTAAGGAATGACCCAAGTTACCTGAATATAAAACAACTGTCCTACCTACTGTACTTTTTTTCCAGTCTCATAAAATAAAAATAAAATAATTAATTGGCATTTCTTAAAATATGATGATACACAGATAGCTAAAATACACATCAAAGTGTTCCATATAATTATCGATTCAGAAGAATAAATTAAAATGAGAAACACTGAAGAACAGACATGGCTGACTTAAAAATATAAAGTCTAAATGATGGTACAAATGTGGAAAATTAAAATCCACTTTCACGGATATACACAAAATTGCTGCACAATTTTGGAATGAAGATCAGAAGTCTCACAATAATTATGTTATAATATAAGTAAAATTATAAGTAATATATATTATAATATTGTATATTATATTATATATTTTATATAAGTAAAATATAAGTTAATTATTAATTTATAATATAAGTAAAAATGGCTCCTTATTGTACTCCACAAATAATTATTAAGAAACATGATTGCACACAAATATGTACAATATTCATATGGCAAAATTAATGCAACCCAAATGTGCACTTCTGATGGGTGAAAAAAATTCACAGCCAAAATAAATCAGCAATAAAATTGATTGAAATGTTGTCAAGTCTGCAAAATTAATATGCTCTGAAAGAATCAAATTGAAAGATTTCAGTTCTGATCCATTTACACAGGATGTCCAAGTAAGGTATTCTGTAAGATTAAAGTTAGATTACTAGCAGCTGAGAGGTGAGGAAGGGAAGTTTTATGGAATGAAATAGTTGCAGTGTTTGTTTCAGCCATAATGAGATCTTTCAAAACTTTATTTTTGGTGGTGCTTGTTTCAATAGTAAATGTTTAAATTGTGTGGAATATAGAATTCTCTAGTTTTGCTGGCATTCAAAATAAATAAACCCATTTATCAATATTATGTGCACAGAGATCTTAATGACATCTGAAGCTGGACCAGAGAGATAATACAGGAAGGGTTTGACTCCGAAACATACAGTTCCCAAAACTGCCAGGACTCATCCTGAGAACTGACAGGGTTCATAAAAAATTAAAATAAAATAAAAATAAATGACCTGCCCATGGAATAGGGATACATCTGATACTGAACATACTTATTTCCTCTCTATACCATCTAGACATAATAATATTTGTCATCTCTTCCCTCAACCTTACCCAATACTAAAGAACCACATTCTTCTCTCCCAAGTCTTCGATGTCACTTTGTTTGGAAACTGTGTAGAAAACAGTTATGGATTTTGAGAGGGGGAAAGTTTCCCAGATTCCACAGTAGAATGGACAAAATTGCAGGTGATCTTCAAAAGCTAAATCTTCCCTAACTGAAGCAGGTTTACAGTAATGGCTAGAAAAGATGGCTAGAGACATAAATCATTGCTGATTTAAGAGAGAAAGATAGTTTTTGAGTACCTTCCTGAAAAAAATTGTCTTATCACTTTTATTTTTTACCAAATTAGCTTATCATACACTAATTATTTACAGAAACAATGTCTTTATATGTGGCAATTTTCACACAAAAGCCAATCATATTGCGATTTCTATGACTCTCTAGGGTGGATTGGTTACAGACAATTGGAGACAGACACACAGGGATTAAGCAAGCTTGAGGGTCTATTGGAAATTAGATGTGTGTTTATTCAGTACAAAATTACTCCTCCAACATAGCTCTGAACATGTAACTTACATGTTTCAGTTGACAGAAATATTAAGATTTTAAGTAAACCCAATAAAAGTCAATGAGTACATTAAGAGCAGAAACTGGCTCTCCTAAAGCATGAAGTGTGATTAATCCCCTATTCCGTACTTATGTTGCCTGTTGCCCCTCTTCATGTAAAAGGCACTAAGCTATTTTATGCCATTTTTCCCCTGGGATGCTTTCTTTTTTTACTGCCTGTAGTCCCTTTGTTTGTTTATTATTTTAAGGACACGTATTTGCTTGCCAGATTATTTAGTTTGAGATCCTAACTATTTTTCTCAGAAGACTATGAAATGAATGGCTTCCTAAAAAAATATGACACTGTAAAATATAAAACTGTGTAGAGTGTGTATCAGGGATTTGGATAAAGAAACTAGCGAAACAGAGAATTTAAGGGAAGAGAAACAATCTCTATAAAATGAAAGTTAACTGATATAATAATATCCCTAAACTGTATTGCTTCCATAATAATGATGTGTTATTGTTTATATTATCAACAACTACTACTCAATGACTGTAGTGTTGACTCTCTGCAATGGGGAATGGTATGCATATATTCAGCAGGGGTATATGCAATGAATCTTTATATATAAATGTATATATAAATATTTCTAAAAGTACATTAAATCTTAAAAATAAATATGCATTGGGATACATTTGATAGCCAAATAGTTGGTGCTCTTGGCCTAAATAAAATACTTTTATAATTGATTTTTATAATTGATTATAAATTTTGTTTTATTTATGTTTAAAATTATTTATTTTCCTGAAATTCATCAATACATTTTTATAAGAAGTAAAACATTTCCTACTACTGTACACATTTCCAGTCTACTATAATTGTATCCTAGTGCCAACTCATGTTGGACCAAACCATATTTTTTTTCATTTTTTCCTTCTAAAGAGATTCCTCCTAATCTCCTTACATCTGCTATTCCATGAATACATTCCTTACATTGAAATTACTTGTTTAAATATTGTTAATGATCCTAATTAATCATTTAATTAATGATTCTAATAAATATATGATCATATGATACATATATGATTATATTAGATAGTTACTTAAACAATTACATTTCTAGATCATTTTTCTCAGAAAACCTACTTCCTGTGGATTCTCTCCTTTCCTGCTAGGTCTCTGGGTCTCTCTTTTCTTCTTTCTCCCTCCTACTTTCTTTTTCTCTCTCTCATCTCTCTCCCCTCCCAGTCAGTTCTCTCTCTCTCTCTCTCTCTCTCTCTCACACACACACACACACACACACAACACATCCCACCTTCTCTGACTATTATAAAAAAAAACTACTTTCTGTATGTCATATTGCTTGTATTATTTCTGTTTACTCACTATTACACCCTCTGTCTTAAACAATCTAATATATGGTGAAAGAGAAAAAGGATCATCACTAATGATTTCCCCTGGTACTTGCAGTGCTGAGTTTAGCTCTGTAAACATTTGGTGAATGGATGAGAGAATGAATGAACTGTACAGTTAAAGATGACAAGCTGACTGTCACAATATGCTAAGGACTGACAAATAAATGATAGGGTATCTCTCAAACTTTCACACAGTCATAATCCAAGATAGGCAAGCTCTGAGGTCTGTCATCAGCCCAGAAAACATTGGTTTTACCTCTATCAGACAATATCAATATCTATTTCCTGAAAGATAACAACTGGAGCAACCTCTGAAACATGGCAAAGGTGTTTTATCTATAGTATATTTTTTAAATTGGTTATTATTTCTTCATTGTTTTTATTTAATTAGGAGTCAATTAAGGGTTATTTGTTATTATATACAATGCTTCAGAGAATCATTTAATAGAAGAAAATTGTTCAAATACTTAGACCCTAAAAGTTTCACAGAATGCAGTTTGCTTAATTTCTGAAAATTTGTTAAAAATATAAACAGGGGGTAAACAAGTGGAGACACTGCCACAGATCTGAAACCAGATAATTTAATTAGAAAACATATTTTAAATATATTATTTTCATATTATAAAAATAAACATTTGTATTTAAAATATAGAATGCTTATATTTAAATATTTTATATCTATACATTTATATGTGTATAAGTTTATACATCAATATGCATACATATAAACACTGCATCTGCCTAAATGAAAGAAAGAAGCATAAAATCAACTAGAAAGAAGCAATATATTAATAGCAATCAATGAACAAAATAAGTGACAAGACCTTACAAGCTTCTTAATTGAGAAAAGTCAAAATTTCTTGGAGGCATATCTTGTTTCTGGATGATAGCAGAAAATTATGAACTAATATTTAAACATATTGTCCTATGAGGTGCAAATAGTAAAGAAATAATCTCAAAGTGCCATTTTAATGATTTAACTGAATTCAACCTATTGGATAAAAAATAAAGCTAAGAGTTAATACTGGTGGGAAAAATACATAAGTGTACACTTAATATGTGTAGGTTAAAATTGAATGAATTTATCTTTTTTAGAAGACTAATCAGGATTAACTAAAATATGCTTCACTTGAGTTCATTCAATGAACACAGCATCACTCTGTGATATTATTACATCAAAGTAAGCTTGAATCTAGCCACAAGCACATAAAATAGATCTAAATTAAGGGCAGTATTGAGAGTAATAGATTTCTGATTATTAAAATACTAAAATCATGTAAGTCAAATTGCTCTTTTAAAATAATAATGATAATTTCCAGATGGAGAAATTTTAAAATAGACTAACTTGGCACCACAGAGAGTTCCCACAGTTTAGTCAGGAATAAACTCTGAGCACAGCTGAATGTGGACCCCCCTCCAAAATAAGATAAAGCAAAATAAAATCCCCATTATAATAGACTGAAATTATAAAAATTAACTATAAACTAACAAATAAAATAGTACTATTATAGTAATACTATTCATACCTTAATTAAAATATAAACATAAATTAATTCATCACAATAACTAACTTATAATTATGCTTGATTATAATACAGGTTTTATTTAACTTTTGTCATCTTAATTTAGAAAACTATCAATGACAAGTTCCTTACATAAAATATTCTAACTTTACAGTATCCACTAACTTTGCTGCTTCCTTCAATCATTGTTTCTAGCCTTCATAGAACACTCCCTCTATTGTCTCATTTACAAGGAAAACTCAGCTCTGTTGAGCAGTTTTCAGGTTCTGTAACATTCATTTGGCTGTTTGTTATACCTTAATATGCCTTTCTATATATTCTTCATGTAGATACTTATTTGGTCTGACTCAACATTATCACCTTTAGTTCCATTCACACAGCAGAAAATTATCTATGTTAAACATTTGTTTTACAAAAGTTATTCTTTTTTTTGGGGGGGCACATCCGTTTGATGTTCAGCGGTTACTCCTGGCTAAGCACTCAGATCTTGCCCCTGGCTTGGGGGGACCATATGGGACACTGGGGGATCGAACTGCGTTCCTTCCTTGGCTAGCGCTTGCAAGGCAGACACCTTACCTCTAGCGCCACCTCACCGGCCCCACGAAGGTTATTCTTAATTTTAATTAGTTTAATTTGACCTTATCTTTGTCTTGGTTTTCAGAAGCTTACCTAGGAATAGTATGCAGATGAAAGGATAAGACACATAGGGCATGTGGATTGCATAATATAGAGTGTCATAGCTAATACAAAGACCTTACATGTAGACACATTTCTGTGTCTGGCGAGGTATGTACCAAATATGCATTCATATGGATCCTATATTTAGTAGTAGTTTTCAGTCACAATCATTATTCTGACATACTTAGCTTGATATTATGGAAATAGAAATCATATACTACATCAGATTGTTATATTTTCTTTTTCAGGACCAAAAATTATGAACATGAATGGCCTTTTTGAAGTTAATTTTTATAAATATTATTAAAATCTAGAGACCAAATAAAATTATGGTCATCTGCATTGTATATAACTCACTCTATTCAAGTCCCTGACAAGAGATATAACCCCCATGTACAGTCAGGAGTCATGTCTATGCACAGAACCAATGTTAAAAAACATGATGGATTTGGTTTATCTCACTCCAAAATAATTAAAAAGTATTGTTAATTTTTACATTCTAAAATAAAAGTATTGTAAAAATGTAAATGTTTTGCTTGTCTGTATTATAAAATTGAATGGTCATATTTCATACCATTGTTTAATTTTGATGAAACAATTCTAAGAGCAAACATCTTACTCCTGACTAAATTGTGGAGGACTGTCTGAATCTGTTTTAACTTAAGATACAGAGTTAAAGATAGAAAACACAGAAACACAATCTGCACAATCTTGTTTTCTGCACACACAAGAAATAGGAAAAATAACTTAAAAACAGAAAATATAATAATAATCATTTATGATGAAGTGATATTTTGGACTTTGTTTATATATTAATTCAAAGATAACTATGATTTTAAAACTGGTGGACAGGAGTTATGACTCATACTTGAATCTACAGACTCTTGAACCTACAGACCAAAATTATCCACAATACTAGTTCATGGTTGTGTGTGTGTGTGTGTGTGTGTGTGTGTTTGTGTTTATGATTATATCTATCTGCTAGACTAATCCACTATTTGCTTTGTTTTGAACATTTGTGTTTGTTTTGGGGACACATGAGCTCAGGGCTCATCCTAAGCTTTTTCTACAGGGATCATCCCTAGCACTGTGTATAGTACATACATAATCCTGTGTATGATTTTAAGAAGATCTTGGTCACTTTGTGTTATTAAGCATTTTATGCAAATTTGACCCAACTCTTAATCCATGAATTGAAATATTTATTTGTGCTATCTGATATCCTTGCTCCTAATATCCTCCAAATAGAATGTTTTGCTTCTTCAATTTTTTTCACAGAATCCTTATACTATCCCTTGTCCAATATAGTCTAGAAGCTGCAATCTCTTTCTAATTATATCTATATGCAATGACATAGCAACTATCAGTGCAAATATCTTATAATTTGTCTGGGAGACTTAAACAGGAAGATAAAGATGAGGATGAGATGGACAACGGAAACGTGAAAAAATTTACTTCATTTTTAAACATCTTGAATGCTATTACATCTGGAGTTTCTAGCATCACTCACATTCAAAGAAAGTTTAAACAGCACTGGTCCCTTTTGCTTCTTCCAAGTCTCGCTTCCCAAATGACTATATTCCTTCGTTTGGCTTCTAACATTATTCTGACTCATGCTCTTTTTAGCTATTCCCTTCCCCTGGAAATGTTCTTTTGGTTGGCATTTCAGGATTTCAAAACTGTTAAGTGATCTGAAGTTTACTCAAGGGATACATTTATTTCTCCAGACTCTTTTGTGAAATGAGATCACTATGGCCATGTAACTAGATTTGCTTTATCACTCAATCAATACTTCTTCCACTGAGAGGTGGCAAGAGGAATCTCCAGGAATGCAATGGCTGTAAGGGAAAATGAGTTTGAACAGAAATGGGAGCACAAGGGCATTTAGAAGAATTCTTTTAAAGTAATATAAAGAAATAAAGATTTGCAGGGCGAGAATCATTACACCTAAAGAAATTCTTATAGTCATTTTCTTTCTTTTTCATTCTGTATCTAGGTCTCTTGTGTCTTTTCCTCATTCTTTTAACTTGCTTATTCTTTCACTGCATTTTTCTGTTTTATTAAAAAATACACCATTGAATTCAATATCCCACCTTAATTTCTCTTTCCTTTAAGCCGTCTTAAAATTAATAGCAGCCATAAATCTAACTGCATACTTTTTGAAATGTAAAAATACTTGCATTGCTATTCTAAGTAAGGTCACGTGGTCATACATTTTAACATTTTTATGAATATATCATCACTGATATGGTTCAAAAATATATTACGAACACAATTTATAAACAAAAAACAAAACTACTTAAAAGAAAGTAACTGAGGTTTAAAAAGCTTTGAAAGTAGAAGTTAAACTAAATAATTAGTTTATTACATACATACATATTTATGCTTTTTTTCCAAAAGTATGATCAAAACAAAACTAAGAAATAAATGAAAATAAGCAAACAATAACATTTTCGTTGGTCGAGTCTGCTATGATCCACTTAACTTTAACCAGTCAAAAGAATAAACCATACCTTTATAACACACATGGTCATATTCATTAAAATGATGATAAAGTTGGGGCCCGGGAGAAAGCATGGAGGTAAGGCGTTTGCTTTTCATGCAAAAGGTCATCCGTTGGAATTCCGGTGCCCCATATGGTCCCCCGTGCCTGCCAGGAGCAATTTCTGAGCATAGAGCCAGGAGTAACACCTGAGCACTACCGGGAGTGACCCAAAAACAAAAACAAAAAAAAAATTATGATAAAGCTTAAATTTGTTAAATTGAATTGGGAAGATAATATCAGGACCAACTCTTGTTTTACACAATGTCAACCTCAGTTACTCAATCCCAAACTGTGCTGATGATCCCCAGAACATTGCCTGGTTAATTCTTGAGTGCAGAACCAAGAGTAAGACCTAAACATCAACAAGCAAAGCTTGTTTGTTATGCAAATCTTTAAAAGATATACATGGGGATTATAAGGTGGTATGTTTAAGAACAAATAATCCTTCCTTGAGGACATCCTAATTGAAATAGCTATATAAGAAAAAAAAATATATAAGAAAAATTCAGTACTTTCTATCTCATTTATTTACTTCCATAAGATAATCAAAATGGTTATATTCATTAAAAAAAAAAAACCTGAAATGGTGATCCCAATGATTTGTGCATTAGAAGAAATGCACATAGTTAAATAAGGTGAATTGATGTAGAGTAGCATTTTCTTGTATCACTGCTATAATTCAATTTTAAAATATAAATTTTAGGCATATATGATCATGCATATATAAGTATTATTAGACACTTACATTTGTATCTAAATGGAAACATACATGTGTATTATTAAATATTAGTATAATTTTACATTTGAACTTAGCCAATAAATAATAATAATATTGATCAGATAAATTAGATCAATTATGATTAAGAAGAGTGACATTTTGGGTTTATTCTTCAAGTACAAGCTCTCCTTGAACATCTATCAAACCTATTTAATTTCATATTTCTTTGTTTTCTTATCTCAACTCTGGAAAAATTACTGTCTCTCTTGAACATATTTATCCACTTTCTCTCTCCTTACATCTTTCTAAGAAAATTAAACCAATAAAACCTAGCTTACTTCAAAAACTTACATTTTATTTACTTCTCATGAACAAAAAAACTATGCACCATTTGCATCCATAACCTCTATCACCATCCTATGTGATTCCTCTATTATTCCAGTGACCTCCAGTTTAAGGAAGGAAATGGTGCTCATATTGAGAAATGCTAAAGTTTATGTTATGACACTTGTAGCTTTCACAAAGTATTTGAATATTCTCCTCTGAATATTCTGCTTTTGTTCTTTCTTGAATTTTCCTGTTTTAAGCACTACATGAATGTAATCTCAAGTTCAGAGAGTCTTTTCTTTGCCATGCCTATCAATAAGTACATCAAATTAGGCAATTATTGCTGATACATTTTTCTTATTTTTTATGTTCTTTTCTAGAATTTTCATCTCTGTGTAGCACGGTAGGACACCTCACACAGTTAATGATGTATCTGAAATCTTAGAAAATTTATTATAGGCTTTCAAAAATCTCTAGTGATAATTCCAACATCACTAACAAATAGTTGGTGATTTTTGCTGTGTATTTTTACTGATCAACTTGTTCTCCCCTTTTTCGGTATACGTTCAAGTTATTTTTTTTGGAAGGCCTTTTCTATTAGGTAAAAATTAAAAGTGATTATTGTAAATGAATCTTCAGTAGTGTAATAATAAATTGGGGGTGGGGATTATTAATAAATTTATAATCAGGTCTGTTTGTGTGTTTTTATTATAGCCTATACCACTGAACTATTAGTTTACAAAAATTTTCCTGTTATTTCTCCCTTCTTGTTTAAAACAAGGTTGACTAGAGAACAGTAGAAATCAATGTCTGCTCTCTCCCAAGGCAATATAAGCTCTGATAATATCTTGGAAGGTTAGGCTCTGGTTGACTAGCTTCCATGAGGACAACCTTTGTGAGAACAAAGTGCTCTGACAGAGAAAAATGGTTTCTCTTTCCTACTTCTTGCTATGCAGATTATTACTTGAGCAACATCATCACCCTTCCCTTCAGGTCAAGGGGAATGTCACTGACTGAGAAGAATTTTATAGGATTCCTGTTTTGGTTCTTAGCTGAATAACGCCTCTAGGAATGACTCCACGCTTACCTGGATTCCCTTTTCAGGTTTACTAGCCATGTGGGACTGACTGCCGTACTCAACATTTGGGCAAGGCTAGAAATAGAACAGTGCCAGGAGTATTTCTAGCTGAATAGCTTTGTCCTAAATCAAGCAGTACCCAGAGTTCTCCCTGACCAGGCAGACAATTAGCTGAACTCTATAGCTGTATCTCTCTGCTTCTCAATGCTCAAGCACCACTGTAAATAGAGCAATCTGGTAGACTATAAAACTACCTGAGTTTTCTAATTGTCTTTTAAGCATGCTAGGGGCAACATTCAACCATAGATAAAACTTCTACATTGCTTCTTATTCCAAAAAATTCCTGATCACCATATTCACCCAAGTCAGCAGGAAATTACCGAAATTACCAGGAGCACAGATTGGTCTAGGTGCTCATTTTTCAGAATGGCAGCCTACTGGTTTGAATATCTGCCCTGATTGTTAAGTGAACCTAACTAAAACCTGAAACAATTTCCTCTTCCCAGTAAATTCTTCTTTTGATATGTAAAAGCTCATTTGGATTACAGGGCCTTCCCTCACTCTGGTGGTTTGATTGTGGATAATAAAGGGAGAGCAGATCTGGCTTGGGGCACAGAGAGAGCATATGGCAGAGAAATCATGAGGCAAAAAGTAGGTTAATTGATAAATAACTTTCCTCACTGGTTTGGTATTTCCCCATGGCTACCCTTCTTCGTCAGACTCTTCTACCTAAGGGATTAGAAACACGGTGCCTGGAGCAGTCTCACCTCTTGGGGATTTTTATTATACACTTGGTCACGGTGTAATTTGTATAGTGGGCTGAAAGACTCAGTTTACCCATCTCTTCTTGTTACATAGATGGAAGACTCAGTTTATCCATCTATTTTTGTTATGTAGAACTGAAGGTCTGTGGCCTTTATTCTGTGCCCATCAGTCATAAAACATGACTATAAATTTTATAAGATATTTATAAATTAATTATGTCCAGTAATAAATCATATTTTAAATTAAATTTTTTTTTGGTTTTTAAGCCACACCCTGTGACACTCAGGGGATCCTCCTGGCTATGTGCTCAGAAATCGCTCCTGGCTTGAGGGACCATATGTAACACCAGGGATTTGTCCCAGTTTAGCAGGTGCTAGGCAGACGCCCTACTGGTTGCACCACTGTTCAAGCCCCAATAAATCATATTTTGATGCTTTGCTTAGTGATAAACCACATTCTCAGTGGTGGTTTCAAAACCTTTTGCTTTTGAGATCATAGACCTTTGCCATAAGAACATGTGATTACAGGGGACCAGAGCGGTGGTGTGGAGCGCTAAGGTGTCTGCCTTGCTAGTGTTAGTCTAGGACAGACTGCGCGATTTCATCCCCAGGCATCCCATAAGGTCCCCCAAGCCAGGAGCGACTTCTGAGCACACAGCCAGGAGTAACACTTGAGCGTCACCAGGTATGGCCTAAAAATACAAAAAAAAAATTAAAAAAAAGAAAATCTGATTCCACAGACTTAAGTAACTTCAAATTATGTAGCATATGGAGGGATAAATTTCTCTTATACTTGTGCTCATCACGGTCTCTAAGCATAAAAGAAATCTGTAAGGTCTATAGATATACAGAAAACTAAATATTTGCCATGAATGGTGCCAACCCAGATTTGACAACCTATACCTTATTATTTTTTGACTATATTTTATTATAATTTGACAACCTTATGGTCCTAAGATCTGAGCAGAGCTGAGTTTGGCTCTCAAAAATAATATTCACTTTAATAGAAGTGAATATATATTATTTGTATATCACAAAATCTTTGATGAAAAAATATGTAATCAAGTCACTATGGACATATTTCTAAGTCATGAAGAAGACATCAAAGTTCTATAAATAGTCTTGGACATTGTGAAGACATATTGCATACACATGAGGACATTATTATAAGTGACAAATCTATCCAGCAATCTCATGTCACTGATCACTCTGCCACTCTAGCAAAGTATGTTATAAGAAGAAAAACAGAGATAGTCATAATACTAATGCCTGGATGCCTATATAGTATATTTATATAAATCTCTCTTAATTTTTGCTTGTTTGTTTTGGGGTCACACCCAGTGATGCTTAGGGAATACACCTGGGTCTGCACTCAAAAATTACTCCTGGTAGGCTTAGAGGACAATCTGAGATGCAGGAGATTGAACTGGGTCGGCCAAGTGCAAGACAATAGCCACCTTGTGTGCTATAACTTCAGTTCCAATTATCTTAATTTTTAAAAGCAACAATAAGTGTAAACAACTGAAAGGCAGAAAAATATAAAAATGAAAAAGATTATATGAGAAAGATAAAAATAAATAGTTTATATGTCCATAAATAGGTCTTTTATTGTTTTAGGACCACACATAGCAGTGATCAGGGGTCATGCCTGTTGGTGCTGCGAGATCATCTGGAATGCCAGGGATCAAACCAGTGTCAGCCCCATGCAAGGCAAACAAACACATAGCGACTGAACTATTGCCCATGCCCCATAATAGGCATTTTTTTAAATAAATTCAGTTTAACTGATTACTAACAAAGAACCTGATATATTTCCCCAAGCATTGCCAGGAGTGATATTTGAACAAATAGACCGGAATAAGCCCTGAACATTACTGGATGTGGTTCAAATGCCAAAATAAAATAAAATAAAAGTAAAGTAAATAAAATCATAAAATTTTGAGAGCCAATGATAATTTAGTGTGAAGGTTATTTGCCTTGCCTGCAGCTGACACAGATTTGATCTCCAATCTCTAATATGGTTCCCTGTGTACAACTAGGAATAATCCTTGAATTTCAGAGAGCTGAACAAAAATAAATTAATAAACCTTAATTTTCTCCCTTGGTAAATGGGCCACACCCAGGAGTGCTCACAGCTTGTTTCTTGCTCTATGTTCAGGGATCACTCCTGGCAATGCTTGGGGAACATACAAGGTTCCAGGTGGCCACATGTAAGAGAAATATCCTTTCTGCTATATTATTTATAGTTTAAGATGTCCAAACCTTAGTTTTTACTTTAAAATAGTATAAATGTATATATATTAAAAACCTACTGAGGTAATTTATGGTTTGTTTTTATTTAGACAGTGTTCAAACTTTACTTTTGACTTTATTATCACTCTAGTCCCACTAATGTCAATTATATTATTGAAAACATAAATTCTTTAAAAATCAATTTAGTGTAGCCTAAATCTATAGAATTTATAAAATAACAGTCTTATTCATGACCCATCACCGATTCCAAATGTAATAACTGTTTAACAAGTCCCACAATAACTATTCTATGCTATGATATTGAATTTTATCTTTTATACCTGTTTTCACCTTGTATTATCTAAGTATATGCACAGAACACAAAGGCCACATTGTTATTTTACCTGAAAACATTCAACACAATGATATGCTTTTTAATCTATTAGCAAGAGACTATATCATATAACTCGGTGTGTAGTAGAGAATATAAACTAGGATATTCTAAGTGAACTCCATGAAACTCAAACAAGAATAGAATTTCTTAATAGATTGCAAGGAAATATCCACATGCTTAAATGATGCAGATGATATGGAACTACCCAATGCTTTTAGACATGAGTATTAAATGTTAGAATTACTAAACTCTCTGTTTTGAGAATTATTTTTCCCTAGTTATATTCGATCATTGTACATAAAAACTATAGACTGGTAAATGATGTTTGTGACATATGTAATTTCCCTAGAAATAAAATTAATGCAAAATCTCTGGTAATGTATATTATTTTATGAAATGGCAGTTTTCAAAATCTGATACAGAATCATTTGACCTACAGTCAATTTTATTTCCATAATAACACTAAAACTTTATTTTTGTTTTCACCCTTTTTCTCAAATAATTGTAGAGTGGATCTATTTAAAAGTTGTATATACTTGATAGGAAAATTGCTTTTAGCGGGAACATGTACAACTCATGCATTAATATTTCTATATGTGCAAATGTATCTTCTATCTAATTCTGAGGTAGTTCTATTTAAAATAGATGCGATACTTAGATTATAGAAAATGATTAATTAAGCTGTATAATTTCTAGAGGTTAATTTGTTTGTTTGCTTTTGGGTCATATCCAGGTGAGTTCAAAGATTAACTTCTGACTTGATTTCTGACCTAGAAATTGCTTGTGGGCCCTTGAACTTTGGGTCACACCCAGAGGTACTCATGGCTTCCTTTTTTGCTCTGTGTTCAAGGATCACTCCTGTCAATGCTTGGGAGAACATATTGGGTTCTAGGGATTAGATCAGGTTGGCCACTGCAAGGAAAATGTCCTTTCTGCTATATAATTTATAGTTCAGGCTCCCAAAATCTGTGGCAGGTACTGGGAACCACATAGGATGCCAGGGATTGAACCTGAAATATGCACAGCAAATGCCCTATTCAAAGTGCTATAGCTCGAGCCCCATATATTTTTTGAGTGATTTAGGTAAATTGATTGTATTGGTGGGAAAGCAAAACCAAGAGCTTTTGTCATTGACATTTAGTAACAATACAAGTATTATTACTTGGATTTTGAACTAAGAAAATCACCTCCTTTTACAAGGTAAACACATTTACATATTGAAATTATAAAAGAAATACTGCAGGTTTTGACATGAGTGTGTTGCAAACATCATACAAATGTCTGAAGGGTTTATTTATTTTTAATAATATAACTAATCAGTAATTGTTACTATTGTTTTAATGTATGAAAATCCATGGTTAGATATATTGTACATCCATAAAACCAACACCATTTATAATAAAGCATAAAATCACTTACAAAAATATTATTTTGGGCTAGAGAATAGCACGCTTTACATGTGGCTGACCCAGGACGACCATAGGTTCAATCCCCAGCATCCCATATGATTTCCCAATCCTGCCAGGAGTGATTTCTGAGTGTACAACCAGGAGCAATCCCTGAGCACTGTTGTGTGTGGGCCAAAAATACAAAATTAAAAATCCTGTTTTATTGTTGTGATTGTTATTGTCATAGTTATTTCTACTATATTTTGGTTCACAATGTCCATTAGATTCTTTGAAAATGTCTTTCTATTCAAATTTTGAGTTGATCACTTTTTCTTTTATCTTTCTTTTCTTTTCCTTTTTTTTATGTTTTATTTTTGGCTTTTGGCTTTTGGTTCACATCTTGCAGTGCTCAGGAGCTACTCCTGGCTCTACAATTAGAAATTGTCCCCTGCAGGCTCTGGGGACCTTATGGGATGGTGGGATTCGAACCGCAGTCCTTCTGCATGCATGGTAAATGCTCCCACTCCATCCTAAGTCTCCAGCCTCATCACAGACATTTTTCTTCTAATGCTGAAGCATTAAACCCAAAGTATAAAACCCAAAATATGCAAAGTATTCAGTCTGAATGATATACACCCTGGTTCTGTACCAGACTCTGTACCTGCAGGTGTGGTGTATTACATGATAAATTTATGAACTGGTAATTTCAATAAATAACAACATGTGATCCTATAATTTACTACACGTGTATTGAAAGTTGGAAATTTGACAAATGGTATAACCCAGATGTATTCTTGTTTTACCTAATTTGGGCCTGTTGATATTGAACTGTCAGATTAAGATAGAGTTTCTAAAACATGACATAATGTGATATACAAGACTTTGAAAAATCTGATTTCTACTTTTAAGAAGGCTTCATCATTGTGAATTTTACTGAGATACTATCTTCTATTAAATCAGAAACTAAAATATATGGTCATAATTAGATATTTCACTGTTGTGTCATCAAATATCTGTCAGACACTAGCATTAATTATGCATACATTGAGTAAAGTAATGACTGAATCTCATGTAGAATAGTTTCACTCAACATTAATTAATAATTAAATAAAGTTTGCTAATGTTTTCTAGGATCATATATGTGTAAATAAACTGACTTTTATTTTCAGCATTCTCTCATAGTAAGTTTATAATTACATAGCATAACTAGTTAATAATGGGTTAAAAGGCAGTGTAGTTTGACTTTATAAAGGTAAATTTTAGCTCTAGTGTATAATTATGGTTACAATATATACTACGTATAGTATAGTATTCAGATGCATGGTCTGATTAATGTAGATAGAAGTTTTGGCCAAGACTTGAGGGCCAGAGATATAGGACAGTGGATAAGACATGATCTTCTCTTGGTCTCATTCTAGATTCAGTTTCCTACACCATATATATGCTACCCTAGTTAAGAGAAATATCTAATCTAAGCACAGAACTAGAAAAATGCCCTGAGAACAGCCCATATAAATGTAAAACTAGCAAATAATTTTTTAAAGAAGAGAGACAAGTATATAAATTAACTCTAGAATAGTTCAGGTTACAAATTTTGGATTTAGGTATTAGAGATCAAAAAATATATTTGGTGTGGTTGGAACCTTGCACACAGCTATCAGGTTCAATCCCTACTATCCCATATGATCCCCTGAGCATTGTGAGGAGAGTAATTTCTGAGCACAGAACCAGATGTAAATCCTGATCACTGCTGGGTTCCACCTGCAAAAAAACAAACAAACAAAATATATTTGGTTGATTTCCATTTCAAAAATGGAAAGTTCAGAGTGTCTTCTGGCACAAAATAAAGGTCACAAAATATATAATAGAAAGAATAGGAATAAAAGATAACAGTGCTATGAATTCAAAACTTTAAAAAAATCTTACTATATAATTTATTGCCATGAAATGTTGACTTAATATATATTTATGAAATTAAATTATTTTAACCTAATAGAAAATAATACAATAGTCATAATATATAGTTTTATGACTATTTTTAAACAACATGGCATTATATAAATATGCTAGGTTCATAGTATAGTGGATAAGACCTTGCCTTGCACATGTCACTCTGACACACTATACTATCCCTTGGGAACCTCTAAGGTGATCCCTGAGTACAGAGGCAGAAATAAGCCCTGAATACAGACAAGTGTCCCTGAGACCCCAAAACAAACAAAATAAAATAGATTTCTATAGCCTGCCAAATAAAATTCTGTGTTTTACTCTCATGGTAGCCTTGGTTATCCTTCCTGATTTTACTTACAGTATTTGTGATAAGCAAATAAAATTCTTTAACATGAATACTTGTAACAAAGAAAGAGGAAGTGGGTGAAAGAAGTCAATATAAACATATTATGCTTGATATGATCCACAATGTTGTAATGAAACTTTTTGTTTAGAATTGTTTCACAAAACTCATAAATAAGATCAGCGACATTATACAGACATACACAGAACACCACAGAAGAGCCTTCCTTCTGCATGCAAGGCAAATGCCTTATTCCATGCTATCTCTCCAGCCCCACCACAAATATTTTTTACAAATGTTAATGTGATGTGTTTCTATAAGGTATTGCAAATTTGGATGGAGGAGGTAGGAAAATCACTTGGAAAAAGCAAGGAGCTGTTTTTTCTAAAATCATGCCCATAAAATTTAATGCTATAATGTCAAATATAATCAGAACATCTTGAATTAGATACAGTTGCTGAAAATCATTTACTACAGCACTTAGATATTTAAAATTTGCTTAGAGTGAACATATATATGTGTATATATATATAAAATAAAATCTTATATATGGAATGTCAACAAGTATATAACTAGTATGCTTAAAACAGAAATTCAAAGGGACCCTATAGTGGACACCATTTATGCAACAATGTGATAGCTATGTGTTGATTCCTATATCACAATTTTTTTCACTAAAGTTACATGGGTTTCAGACTAATTTCAAGATCAACAATAAGTAACTTATGCCTTCAATTTACCTGTTGATTAGATAATTTTTAATCATTATCAAATAAGTTCTTTTGCTTTTAACTAACTTTTTTAGGTATTTTGTGTGTGTGTGTGTGTTTTGGGGGCCACACCCAGTGACGCTCAGGGGTTACTCCTGGCTATGCGCTCAGAAGTAGCTCCTGGCAGGCACGGGGGACCATATGGGAACCGGAGGATCGAACCGTGGTCCGTCCTAGGCTAGCGCAGGCTAGGCAGCAGGCACCTTACCTCCAGCGCCACCGCCCGGCTCCCACTAACTTTTTTAAAGATATTCATGAACAATGATATATTAATAATGCAATCAATTCTTAAGCTATTCAAATCCATAAATATTAGTTACAAATTCTTAAATATATTATCAATATCTGGTAAGATTTTATCTTATTAGTTGAGTTCTTGGAGGTTACATTGCTCGGAATCACTCATGGCTTTGCTCGTCAGAATTACAGCTGGCATTTCTCAGGGACTTATGGTGTGAGGAGTTTGAATCTTGTGTGGTCTGGTGAAATGCAGAAGTCATACCTGGTGTAGTATACTGCAGCCATGCTTTATTATTTTTAAGTATATACTATAAATTACTTTAAATGAAGATCAAATTCACAATACTTCTTAGAATTTTTTCTTGAACACTTCCTTAACCATACTAGAAAGTAGATAGAGAAAAATGGGAAAAAATTATGTTCACACAACTTAGAATTATAAAAATAATTTATCATCTTAAGCCACTCATATTTTAGGTCTTCCTGAGTATTAATTTTTAATAATATAAAAATTTCAAATAAATTTAAAGAAATAATGTTTTAGTATTCATTAAATAGGTGTATAAAATTGTAATTACTAATGACAATTAAAAATTGGCTAATATAAGACATCACTATAAATTATTCACTTTAAATTTTGAAAAACAAGAATGTTTTAATGTTTATTTATTAATTTGCATCACCATTTTAATGTTTATTTATTAGTTTACAGCACTTTTTTATACAAGAATTCAATCTGCTATATTTTTATATCTAAATAGAAAATTAATCTATTTTAGGTGCATTTTATTCTTCAGATAAATTTTAAGTCATTAAGTTCATACATTTTAATCAAGTTCTGCCAACTCACAAAATCCGCATCTTTTTGCTACTTTACTACATCTTATAAACATACTTATTTAATTTAGTCTAACAGCTATAATTTTCTTTGCTTCTAATTGATTTATATATTATTGAGACTTTAGTTTCAGAGATTGTAATATGCTAGAATATATCATTAGTCTAAAATTACACTTTTTATAAAGATGAGCATCATTGTATTATACTAAAGAAAATATGTGTTTCTAATCCAAATACTGACAATTGTTCTCAAATATACATGTTGTGTTCCATAATTAGAATACTTTCTCAGTAGACTTGAAAATTTTTATTTTGATTATTAAAGCAGCTAATTCAGTATCAAAAAGAAATTTTATAGATTAAAAACATTTTTCTTTTTGTTCAAAAACTTTGCCTATATTCTATGCAAGTCTATCATCTCTTCCCTTCATGTGACCCTTATCTTTCATTCCTTTCATTTTAAGTCCTTTTACTTTCTTCCCATTAGATATCAGCAAGAGACTTTCATGTGCTTTTATAGTTAAAATGTTTGGGGGCATTTCTAAACTGCTACTGAGTATTCATTTATACAATTGAATGGTTTCAAAATAACCCAGTAGATATGACTGATTTTATTTCAGTATTGAGAGAAATTGCTTTTTATTTTATCCTACTACACTTAAGAGGAATATAATAGTAAGTAATTAAGTGCAGAACATGTTTCATATTTAGTAAATCAATTTCTGGACTGCTTATTTTCCTAAATTGAGTATGTGATATAAGTAAAAAAACATCATTCTTAAAGTCTTACAATCAAAGGTTAAGCAGTAATAGTCATATGTAAAATAAAAAGTAGGAGGCCTGTCAGCAGTGCTCAAATCACTCAAATATATTTTAGCATTGTTTATTTTAAATTCATGACAGAATGAATATTATTAAAAATATCTTCAAATCCTGTCCTACTTTCTGGGTCCAACTAGCTTTTAAAAATCAATGCTTGGCTAAATCTATTGGGAGGGAATATATATATATATATATTCCCTCCCAATAGATATATATATATATATAAAATCTAATTTTAAATAATGTTTTATCTTTTGCTTGCCTTGGGTTTGAAGGAAGGGTGAAAGCAGTTTATTAAGTTACAGGTTTCTAAACAAGCAAATTATTCTCTGTAATTGTTGTGTAAAAGATATTCTTGGTTTCTTAAATTCATTTTTCTTTGTTCTAAAGAGAGTTGGCCCTTCCCCCTTTGCCCATTCACTTCATCTTCTCTAGTGGTCTTAATTTTCATTACATTGAATAATAAAATCATTTATTTCTCAGTGTTTGTGATTCACATAGGCCTGGAAATATATCATCCCAGCCAAACAGCTTGATATGGAGTCTACATGGAGAAAGGAGAGAATTTTTTTTACTCTGATACAAAAGCCAAACTGCTCAAGAAGTTTGTTTTTCTATGCTTCTGAATTATCCAATCTTTTAGGTAGTCATTGTTTGGATTTTGAATGGACTACTGTTCTTCCCAATTAAGATTAATATTTAGGGGCTGGAAAAATGGTTTAAGATTTAAATTAAGGTATTTACCTTGCATACAATAACTTCAACAATGCATGTGATATCTGAGCACTAATAAAAAATACCCTGAACAAAGAGTCAGAATAATCCCAAAAAGTTACTGTGTGAGTATGTGTGCACATACACACATACATTTCATTTACCAAAAGTATATTATACTATCCATCATAATCCTTAAAACTTTTCTCCAGAGATAAATGTTTTCAAGTGAAAATAATTATTATGGGAAGTTGCTCAAAAAGTGTGATTTTTTTCTGGATAAAGCATGACTATAAAAGCAATTCCATGTGCCTTAGTTATGTCATAAATTGCTTAAAGTAGTAAAAACTTTAAATTTTCATCCAATAATCAATGAGTAATAACACTCCTGTGTTAGGTTAAAACTATAAAAGAAAATCAGTATTTTCATGAGGTTTGTAAGTAATGTAACCTCTCACTTCCTAAAGCATAAGGAATGAATTCCAAGTATGTGCAACAATTTTCTATACATCTGGTGCCTGTAAAACTTACCATCTGACACTAATGGTTTATAATACAAATTATCTTCAGGATAACTAGCATGGGAGTTGAGATAATGTGTAGCCTCATACCTTTTTTATTCTTCATTTTTTTCCATTGTTCTTCTCTGATTAGGTACTATTAAGTTGCTCCTGAGGTTTCGGTCAGTAAAATTTTTAGGCTAGTCATAAAAAATATAGGGGCATAAAACTATTTCTTTGCTAAATTCCTGAAGAACTACTTCTACACTGCACTTGACTTCAGCTGGGAAAAATAGCCCATAAAATTGCTTTTGAATATTATGGAGTGAAATGCCACTTAAAATGCTACATTTCCAATGACAGCCTTTGAGTTTGACCTCAACGTCTAATGTGCAAAAAATAATCACCCTCTTTTCTGCAATAAAACTTTTATTAATTCCCAAAGTTTTATTCCATTTATATTCATCATAATGCCCACAATATCCATAACTCTATTCTTAAAAATCAAGATAGTGTTCTGAGACTGATAGCTGACATTTTACTTGAATGAAATAGACTTCATTTAGCGTGAACTTTCATTTTGATCTTTCTATCTCTTGATCCCAATCCACACTTTTTTCCTTTTCATAGAATTGAGAGCAGTATCACTGAGCAAATTCATTTTTTAAAAGGACTCATCTATAAAATAAAATATATTTATGCTTTAGGTATCCAGAATATAAACACTATCACATCAATGTTTTTCCCCCAACAGATGGGTGATTAAAACAAAAGATCTAGAGCATGTATTTAGACCTTATGACATTCTGCACTTATGAGATGTAGTTTAATGTGAGTGAATTTTATGAAGCCTGAAGGTTAAATTGTTATTTAGGTGCCAGATAGAGTCCCTGGGTGTTTCAGTCATGTGATATATTAAGTAAATAATGAGTTATAAAAAATGGTTAGGCTATAAAGTTTCTTTTGCTATACTTTAATATGTATAAGAGCCTATAAACATAAAGTCTATAAAAAGATGAGTATAATCAATATACTAATTTTCACCCCATAAATCTAAAATGAAATACTGTCTCATATATTTGGAGATAAAATGGAAGTTCTGTAACTTTACTTAGAAATCTGATTTAAGAAATGTAACATAGGGTCGGAATGGTGGCACAGTGGTAGATCGTTTGCCTTGCATGTGACTAACTCAGGACTGACGCAGGTTCGATCTCTGGTATCCCATATGATCCCCCAAGCCATGAGGGATTTCTAAGCACAGAGGCAGGAGTAACACTTGAGTGCTGGGTGTGCCCCCCACAAAATAATTTAAAGAAAGAAACATAATACATTTGGAAACTAATGAGCTTGAAATATAAATGAAACAGCCTTTCTCTAGGTTCCACTTATAATGTGTATAATATTTATTACATGTTTTATTTTTAGTTTATATATGACTATAAAAATTTTTAAAGAGAACTGTAGGATGTTTTAAGATGACCTCCCATCTTACAGAATTTCAATGTATTTGTGTTGTGTAAAGAACTTTCAATTTAATTTACTTCATACATAGTATATATTTTATAAACTAATTTTAAATGAAGGCACTTAAAAAGTGAAGGAAATAGTAAATCATTATTTTGTTGTTGTTATTGTTTTGATTTTTGGGCCACAC